>JABCJV010000148.1:0-54239 GCA_013184325.1 Fusarium luffae
GCTCTCCCATCGTCAAGCTGCGAAGCGCCGGATTAGTAGTTGGGTCGGTGACGACCAGCGAATACCTGGTGTTGTATGTTTTTCTTTTTGTCCTTCGAACCATGACCGCCCCTAGACCCTGTCCAATCCTTTCATCTATTTAAGACCGCCTGAAAGAAGAATATCCTGTCCTGTCATATATCCAGTTTTTGCCATCCTGAAACCGTTAGCTCGCTGTTGATTAATGAAGAGGTGGGTGACTCACATGACTGCAACGTTGGCAACTTCTTGAGGATGACCTAGACGTCGTACCGGGACGCTAGCAGCGATGGCGAGGCCTGGATCTGTTTCCTTGAGTTCCTCTAGATCTGTTTTGTTTGTCCATGTCCTATGAGATCTCATTAGTATCGTTAGAGAAAAGGCTAGTAAACATAGAAACTCACGTTGACTTTGGGGTAGGGATCATGTCTGTAAAACCAATCATTGCCGGCAGAATCTGCATAATTGTCAGTTCGTGTACAGAGATCCTGTGTTTGACTTACAGTATTGACAGTGACTCCCTCACCAGCTAGAACAGTAGCTAGGTTTTTGCCCATTGAACTCCAAAAGTCAGTACCTTCCAAATCAAGACTACAGACCAGGGCATTTACCTCAAAGCGCCCTTGGTAGCCGCATAATGACACCCATTAATTCCGCCACCCATACTCGAAATACTCCCAATAAGAATCACTCGTCCCCAGCTCTGGCTACGCATGCCGGGTAAACAAGTCTTTGTAACAACAAACTGACTCCTCGAGTTAACTTCCATAACAGTATCCCAATCATCCTCTTCCATATCCTTAATATCACGGATACGTCTACCAAGACCGGCGTTAGCGACGAGGATGGAGACTACTTTATGCTTAGTTGAGGTGTTAGGATCCTGAAAGACTTTATCGACGAGACCGCGTGTTTGATCTCGGTTGCTTAGATCGGCTGAGACACAGGGGAAGAGCTGATCTGGGTAGGTTGATGAAAGTTCCTTGGATAGGGATTCGACTTTGTGCTGTATCAACTGTTAGTGGAGGTTGGTATCAAGCTTGTTAGTGCTTACAAGACTGGAGTTGCAGTGAAGGATAACATCGCAGCCTTCTGCTGCTAGAGCTCTTGCGATACCTGAACCGATGCCACCACTACGTAATAATCAGTAAAGCGTAGTTGATCCGGTGTTGAATCCATACCTAGCCCCGGTAACGAGAGCCAGACGGCCCTTGATCTCATTATCGACGTCACGGATATGATATGTAGTCATGGCTGCAGTTTGATAATTAGGATCTCAATCTTAAAGACAAATCTGTACTGTGTTACAAGACAGAGGGTGGGATGCTGTTAAAGAGTGATGCTTGTGGGGGTGTTTTCCGCTGGTGTTGTCCTTATCCGAAGAGGGGTTGTGGGGAGGCAGATCTCGGAGGGAAGACCGGAAGCTTACTTGATGACCTCGGCATATGGACAAACACTACGTTTCCCAGATTCTCAACCTTTACGGATGCATTTTATAAGTAACATGATTCAATAGTTTTATTGTTATAAGAATGATATCATGGCATGGCGTGGAGTGGTGACCATTGTGTTACAGCCAAGAATAGATTTCCTGAGAATCAACAGGACAAAATTGTAGCCGAATGCTTGCATAAAATCAGGCATGCGCATGTTCGACAAGCTCGTCATGTCCCTCCTTAGACTTAGTTCTCATATCACTTCCAAGATGCCTCTCATCAGACAAATGCCCATGAAGAGCAAGCTCCTTCTGCATCTCGCGAGCCACTTGAATACTGTTCTCGCCACGGGCAAAGATATAATCCACCTCTTCAAGGGCCAGATTAGAAGTCTCCGGATACAAAAAGAAGATAATCGGTACGAAAATGATGTTAGTAGCCATAAAGATGAGATAAGCTTTCCACTGGAGGCGGTTGATGAGGATGGGTGTGATCATGACCTTGTTCTCCATTAGCTACATCCAAGAAGTTTGAGAATGAGATACTTACCACAGTGAAATTCCAAAGCCAATTCGAACTAACTCCAATAGCAGTACCCTTAGTCCTAGCATGAAGGGGTAAAATCTCAGGAACATAAACCCAAGGCACACAATTCATACTAGCACCAAAAATAAGCATATACGTAAAGAAGAAAGCAACGGACCCAGCAGCAAAAGCCCTTCCTCGGGGAGTATCATCTGCTTGGGATAAAAGCGCAGCTACCATCATCATAGAGAATGAAAGTCCAGCTGATCCCCACATCATGGTTGATCGACGCCCCATCTTGTCTAGAGCGAGTGTGGGAAGGAGGGAACCGATGGGGAACATCAGTTGGATGCAGCCGGCGATGATTTGGGCGAGGCGGTGTTCAAGACCGACGTTGCTGGTGAGGACGGCTGATGGATGTTAGCAGATGTCTTCAGTGACTTCTTTTTGGACTTACTCAAGATATAATAGACGACCAAGTTGATTCCGCCGGCTTGATTCATGAACTGCACAAACCAAGCTAAGAAAACTCGATATCTCGTGCTGACCTTGTCTTTCCTGAAAGTTGAAGCCCAAGAAGTACTTCCTTCAGCTTCAGCCTCCATAGACAAAGCCGCTTCGATGGAATTAACCTCCCGCAGGATATCGGGGTGATCGATTGGCTTATCGTAGACAGCTGAGAGAACTTCAATAGCCTCTTGTCGCTTCCCATGATTGAGAAGCCATCGTGGGGACTCGGGTACACCAAATACGACAAAGATAACCCAAAAGGCAAAGACGGCTTGGAAAGCAAGTGGCCAGCGCCAAGCGAAGGGCCCTCCGACGAAACTGAAGGCGAAATCCCACCAGTAGGCGAATGCGATACCGATGCCGACGAACATGACTTCTGCTGAGACGAGACGGCCTCGTTTGGTACCTTCGCAAAGCTCGGATTGGTACCTAGAAACGTCAGTATTTGTAACAGCAATGTCATTGGTGAGCTTACATAGGCACAGTTGAAGTCTTAAGACCAGTACCAACACCAGTAACAATTCTCCCAACAATAAGATGAGCCCGCGTAAACGCAGTCGCCTGCAACGCAGCTCCGACGAGAATCCATCCCATGGCAACCCAAATGGTCCATCGTCGACCAAGTTTCTCACCGACGACGAAATTCTTAAAACAGCCGACCAAGCATCCCAAGTTGTAGCTTGATGTAATGAAACCAGTGAGGGTATCGCCAGGATCGTCGAATTGGCGTAACCAATCTTCGTTCTCAAGAATGCCGCCAAAGACACCTTGGTCGTAACCGTAGAGGACGAAGGCGCAGAGACAGCATGATGTTACTGCGCGCTGCAGCTTTTTACCGCGACCGAACCAAGTTCTCATTGTGATAAAAAAACACGACTTGCACAAATGAGCAGAGAAAAAGAATCTCACGATATTCAAAGCCGAGGAAGATTGCCGATTTATACGAAAACCATCATGGATTTCTAACCGAGCTTCAGTATTCCCGGTCGCAATCCCTGAAGTTTGGGGTAAAAACATGGGGGATCAGCATGATTTTGTGGAGAAAACCAGTGGTTAGAGCTTCCGTCTTGGGGAATCGCAGGGAGTTGAACTTGTTTGCATCATATCATCGTGATGCAGCGGTTGGAGATGCGGAGTAGGAACAGGTTTGGCAGGGCGAGCCGTTGAGTTACTGTAGTCTGTTTTTTATTTAACGGATGCAAATACCGCTGGTATTCCTATTGGTTACTCCAGTCTCGTTGGTATTACAGACCACTTCAATCTGTTTGATCGGTCTGTACATGGATGCCAAGGAATAGAACTTGGAGGAATTGATCTTGCCTTGATACTTGTCTCCAAAGCGATGAGTTCATATCTATACCCTCGAATGGCCTTCCCCTTATGGACTCAGAAGTTGAAGATATCCACATCGCAACTTTCGCATGGTTTTCTATTCCAAGCTTTCGAGATGCAGACTCCCAAAGGCATACGCGACAATACATCGAATAAATTTCCCCTTTAGGAATATGGTCCCAGGATAGCAATGCTATAAAAGACTGGCCAAGACTCCCCTTCTCCACTAGCCATACAGTACTAATGCGATCGCTTTTCTTTTGGCATCACTTGACCTCCATTTATTCTGTAGCCTAGAGTACCGCCTCAGTGGCAAACTCCAGACAACCTTGATCACCTCATCTCGTCCTCCATACCAAAATAAGAAAAACCGTTCGAACATGTAATTTCTTGAGGATATCAGAATGGAGACTTGATTTGATAGTTAATCAATTCTTCTACTCATCATGAGGCCTCGAACGTGCTGACAATCTTGTCAACTTGTACTCCGCCATTCCAGCGCTTCATTCTTCCTTTTGGAATACAATTTGCCCCCTGTATCTAAACTCCTGACCGCCAGATATCTAAACAAGCCTCTCCCCCCAGGCTGACTTATATCGGCCGAGAATCCTAGTTACCAATCAATACAAGGACCCCAAATTAAGGTTCCTGAATAGAAACAGTCAACCTTGCAGATTGGCGGATGAGGCTGAGTGTCAGATCAAAACAGGGGTCATGCATCGCTTCTAGCAAAGATAATCATAGGGCTCTAACCAATGATATTGTTCAATTGGACAGACCCGACCTGCTGGAGCCACAGTCGGAGGGATGTAAGACATGCGATCACTTCAGCTGGGCAAAGGGTCCACTCCACATTAATCTAACCCGATACGGAGGAACTGCGCGCTCTTAGATATCAAATGTTGATGAGGATTGTACTACAATAAGAAGTATATAACTATCGTGAGTAGGTGGAATGGGAAGAGAATCAAACTCAAGCAGTAGTTTCAAGTCTTTCGTTATCGTTTCATTCTCCAACAAATCCAATCGTTCAAATAATTGTGATTGTTTGCCTATATTCAATTCACTTATACCCAAACCATCTATCTTCAATCATGATATTCCCTCCCTTCGTTCCATCTCTTTCTGAAGCATACAATGTAGAGAGCGGACCTTCGACACCTGGAACGCCATCTGAGATATCAGATGAAGTCCTCAGCGTTGGCTTTCCACAGTCTATGCAACTGACATGGACAACTTCTTCCTCAGCCATGGCACTCTTCATCTCCGAACCTGGATCAAGTGTCATCTACGCAGCACTCATGCCCCGTGGCTGGCAAGGTCCCTCATATCTATACCCTGGCTCTACCTTTGCCGGAGACGCAATGGTTTCTTGCAATCGATCTGGAGAGCGGTTCACATTTCAACTACCCGCTGTGCCGAGCTATAGCATCTCGGCAAACGAAGTCACCATGTCCTTCCATAGATCCAGATCGAATCCGAGATACAGTTTCTCTATGAGAGTTGAGCATGAGGGCAGTCGCAGGACAGAATCATTTGAATGGCGTGCTTCGTCTGAAACGCAGAGTGGAATGTACAGCATGGTATGGCAGCTCATCTCTCTTGGCCGGACTAGCAAGTCTAGTTCCAGCAGACCAAAGAGTGCAGAGGTTGTTGCGATGATCTATGAAGTGAGCCCAACTTCAGTTCAAAGATCAGGAGGCTTTCAATTTTTGGGAAGGTCGACTTCGAATTATATGGGATACCACTGGATGCTCATGGCTGTGATGAGTGGTATAGCGGTTCTTCAACACGCGAGTAGTGAGTGAGTAATGAAGTCGGTGGAGTTATGGAGTATATTCTCTTGGTGTTATCTTCTGTAAATAGATTTTATAGAACCCCTAGGCTGGTCCAGGGTCTTTTGCAAGTAAACATTCTTCTGAATCACAACCAGGCTGAATGAAAACGTGCATTTGATAAGCTGCATCATCCGTATCAGTAACCATGACAACAAATTGATCTTTAACCTCATCCAGCCACTCTTTAAGCTCCTGTTCTTTACCATGTGCATCAAACAACAATGCCAAACAATGGTGCTCCTCAAAAGCTCCGCTTTTTATTCTAGGCAGCAACACTTAATCACAACTAAGTTTTTCCTTCTCTCTCTTTCCTCCTCCTTCTCTCCTCTTTTCTTTTCTTCTCCTAAATCTTTCTCCTCCTACCAACAACAAAGGTCAAGCACTCTTCTCTACATACTGCCATCATGGACCATCAAGCCCAACAAGAGAGGATGATAGGTCTTGTGAGAACCTTTTTCG
This sequence comes from Fusarium luffae, assembly GCA_013184325.1. Classification (NCBI taxonomy): domain Eukaryota; kingdom Fungi; phylum Ascomycota; class Sordariomycetes; order Hypocreales; family Nectriaceae; genus Fusarium; species Fusarium luffae. The sequence goes on from JABCJV010000148.1 coordinate 6,119, forward strand.
ACAGAAACGACAGCGAAAGGGCTGGGAAGGCGGCCACGGCAATTGAAAAGGCGCTGGGTGCGACACCAGCCTTCAGCTCGCCTCAAATGTCCGATCTGCAACGAACCAAGGATGAGAGGCTCGACTTTGCCTTGAAGATGCAGGCCAAGATACGAACGAACAAAGTTCATCGCGACAAAGTCGGGAAGAAATGGGAGGAATTTCGACTTAAGGCTGTTCACGTCTCCACGATCCTCCTTGTCCCTATTAAAGCCCTACGACATGGTGGCTGGCTGGACTACAATCTTCCACATGACGTCCTGCGTGGCAGGCTGGAGGAAATGGCGTCCCTGCTCAAGCACTGTAAGTTATTCACAGTACCGTTCTATTGCTATCAGTATACTAACTTATCCAAGACCTCACCAAGTCCCAAGATGCCATCAAGATAGCTAAGGGGCTACGTTCAACAGATCAACCTCCCAGACGACCACACTCCGGAAAAGGGCGCGCACCATCAACAAGAAATGTCGCGAAACCTGATTACAAGGATGAATCTAGCGGGAGTGAAGCTGGACCGAGCCGACCCAGTAAATTTGCCAAGATTGCCGATGACACTGACTTCCAACCGCCACCAGTGAGCCGAAATGAGGCTGAGAAGAAGAAATGCCGCGAACGAGAAGGATACAAGTGCCCTTTTACTCGCAATGCGCAAGGAGAAGTAACACATATCCTCCCTTTCACGTGGAACGATACCGAGGGCTCCATCAATGCTACTATGGCTGTCATGGGAGGCTTGCATGCCTTCTTCAGCGATGAGCTCTGTGGTGAGCTCTATGAACTTCTAGCTGATCCTGCTGATCCTGGCAGCTCAGATGAATGGTGGAACATGATCTACATGAACGCCCAGCTTCACATCTTCTGGGGTACAGCAGGTTTTGGGCTCTTTTGCTCAGGTCTTCAGCCTCATATCGAACCTGACAAGGCCGACAATGTCGGCACAGAGCCTGAATGGGACATTACCATTCAATTTCATTGGCTGCAACATCGAGATGTAAAGCCCACCGACAGAATCACTCTGGAAGGCAATGACAATGGGTTTATGGAGATGGCCGATGCCCAGATTAAGTACGAAAAAGCTAGAAGCGACCCATCTAAGCATAGTCGAGGCGACGGTTATATTGACGCTATGGCAATGGACACAAGGATTGCCATCATCTCAGGGGACGAATTCACTCTCACCATGCCGAAGGAAGCTGCATTCAAATGCAAAAAGATGTTGGACGTCCAGTGGCATTTAATCAGGATTGCTGCGATGTCTGGAGCAGCTGGGTATCCAGATTTGCTTCCTGATCATCCTAAATGGGACAAGGATGAGTCAAAGATGGGTGTTAGAGGTGACCTATCCCCAGTTGATGAGAGCCATCGCCCACAAAGGGAACAATCTGAGCGCAGGGGGCGACCGGAAGCACCACTCGCCTTACTTCCACGTACCAACCTCCCCCGTCGCGATGATTCTCAGGGCAAATTGGCTGAACGACAGCTTACTTCAACCTCACCACTTCGACAGGTCACCACATCTCATTCGCGTGTCCGTCAAGCAGATGCCTCGGCTTCGCCATCTCGACGAGTTGATTCCGACAATGTCCGCTCTGGTGATGAGGAGTGAAGTTTGCCATGGGGAGTGAAGGTTGTCATGAGGCTTAATTGGCCCATGTGTTTGTCTAGTTTTAGATTATTTACTGAGTATAAGCACAAAATCCGATCAGTTAGACAAAATGAAGAGCACGCATCTGGTGAAAAATTGCAAAACACAGGCTGTTCAGCTGCCGCCCTTATAGTCACTGTATCAGCATCGAAGCTAGAGCCCAGCAGTTTGAAAGCACGCTCCAAAGCCGGTGAAGTCTGCCCAAGCCAGACTATAACCAACTCGGCCTCGCCAAAGATTTCACTCATGAGGCCTACTTGGGCATTGCGCTCTTGAATATCGGATTGGTTGATGCATATCGAGTCAATCCATAAATTCCTGGGACCTTGACGTTGAGCCTGTCTTAGAAAGTTGCAGACATTTGATCGAACTGGGAAGGATACGCCGTTTATGATTATCTCTTCCTTTGGTGGCTCGGTGCCCCATGTGTAGGACAAACAAGTCCAACCTTTTTCAGATGCATCGCAGTAGTTTATGAGCTTGCAGGAGAGGGGCTGTGAGATATCTCCTGGTTGAACTTGGAGGACACGGATGGGGAAGTCATTGGTGTTGAGGGGTTCGTAAGAAAATTTGGAATCATCGGTAGATGCCATGATTTATCGTATTGCTAAGAGCTGCGAAGTTCATAGTGTGCTATATGTATGAACAGGGCGGAGCAAGGTGAGGTTCTGGAATTCGTTGTGAATGCTTTCGTTACTAGCGCTGACAACTTTACTATACACCCTTGTCGATAGTAACGATAATCAAGTAAAAAAGGTATAGTCAGGCCAAGGACTTCATATTGGGCAATGCTACTGGTTGTAGCTCCAACCAAGTAAGCACTAAGGTTTAGGTACCCGTTTCCAACGGCGTCGCGAATCAGCCTTACGATGCCATTCACTGTATCACGAGTCACGAAAATCAGATATTTGCAATAAGAACAATGGCAACGCTATTACGCAGCATCACCTCGAATCAAATACCAACTCAGAATAACTTTTCCATAACCACCCGAAATTTACCAACCGATTTTGTGTGTAGCCGCCGGACAAGGGTATCACTTGTGGGCGCTTAAAGTGACTTGGCATGCCCAATAACCACCCCTGCCCAACAACGCCGTGTTGGTTCGAAGGATCGGGTGTTATTTCAATTTTCGCAGCAAAGGGGTGTCGATGAATTCTTTCTTCCTTTGTCATCCCTCCTCGCACTGATCGCCTGTGGGCAATTTACTTCCGGCACCATGACAACACACGCTCCGGATCTCACAACGACCTTCACACCCGACAAGTCATGCTTCCAGTATTACAAGTACAGATACACAGGCGATGAAATCACCTGTAAAGAGGGCGGCACCGGTGCGCCCAGCGCGTGCACGTATATGCAGTTAGGACCTTCAGGGAGCGACGCCGGCTGTTTTCCGAGTAGTTTAGAGCTTGGTTCAACGTTTTATTACTCGCCTGGTGTATGTCCCAGCGGATTCGAAGTTGCCTGTAGTTCGACATTCGGCGGTGAGACGAGAGCGACATGTTGTCCCAGGTAAGAAGTCAACGATTGTTGATGGGTTACTCTAACATGCTGCAGTTCCTTTAGTTGTCAAACGGAGACAGGGTGGCCTTGGTACACCACTGATCTCTGTACAATCGTGATCCCAAGAACAGTGGAGGTGATAGTCTCCGATTCAGTTGTAGGAGGAGATTGGGAAAGGACTACCGTTCGCGGCGCTGCAGCCAACGCTATTGGAATTCCCATCCGATGGCATTCCTCCGATTTTGAATCTACCACCACTGCGGACACAGCCAGTATTGCTACAGTCAGTCGCGCAACAGCAACAGACTCTTCTTCAACAGCCACTTCTTCAAGCGAATCTTCATCGGAAGATGGGGGACTGAGCATGGGAGCTAAGATAGGAATTGGAGTTGGTGTTGGAGTTGCAGCTCTTCTCGCATTTATTGCATTGGGCTGGTTTGTGCTTCAGACGAGGAAAGCTAAGCAGGCGAATGATGAGCCTAAAACACCTCAGATGGAGCATCGACAGGCGCCATGGGAACTTGATAGTCAACAGGCTATGCCGCCGGTGGAATTACCGTCGGAAAGTGTGACTCATCATCGGTATAAATGAAAGCGCGCGATTGAAGCGGTGACGAATAAGTTTCATACCAGGTGGACTTCAAGTCCTTTATTAATTCAACGAGATTCGATCAGATAAGGTTTATGATAATATTTACACTTTGCAAAGGGCATTATGACTCCTTTGCCCACACATGACCTTTTTTTTCCCCCTGCCCTATAGATAAGGTTTGGGCACAACATAAATGCTTCCTTGCTTCCATCCGGGTTTTTTCCTCTTCCTTCCACCATCAACAACCTACAACCACAACCACACAAGGTCAGTAGGTCCCGAGGGATAGCTCACAGCAGAGACCTAACATATAACAGCTAGACCCCACAACAGCTGCAACAATACCAAGTCCTACAGTCCTCCACCACCTCGGGTGGCCTTATCACCAAGGGGCCACAGTTACCATCTTTGGAGAGATAGCTATCTCTCCAATTACCTTCTATCAAGAGGCTACAAATAGCCTTAAAAGGAAGGCCTTCTTTATACAGCTACAGAAGGATCTTTCCAATATCCCAGAAGCAACCTTCTACGCACAGCTACACCTTGGTTCAATGCTGCTGTGAAAAGGGGCGAAAATGGGACCTTTGGCAAGGATGCTGATTGGGCGTTGACGGTCATCAACCTCTTTGAGTCAATGTAAGGGACTGCTAGTCTTGAAGGAGTCATCTTGTGTTTTTTCGCTGGCGTTGGAAGGGGGAAATTCGGTCGGCAGCTAGGCGTTTAGGCAATTCACATCAAAATACACACTTTGTCAACGAGATTCATGATGCGTTTACTGGCTTGACTCTATCGACCTTGGTTTTATATTGATGTTTTCAATATCATCATCCCAACCCGCTTTGCTGCGCTCTTCCTTTTATCAAGTTCTTGAGATAACAGGTTCACTACCCGATCAAACTCATGTGTCCGCTGCAAAACTCGACAGGGCGTAAGAAGAATTGGCCGTCCAGAGCACAAGAGACGAAATAATTCGGTCACTTTATACTCGCTCAGGCTAGCACTTAGGCTACTTTATTATAGATACTAGCCTAAGCCTTAGACAATAATTCTTCTAACACTTACCCACCTACTCGGGGTTTGGTTATGACACATCTGGTGATAAAGATGCCCGCAATGCGTACTTAATAAAACAACCCTTTTGATCACACGAACTCAGTGACCCTCATAAGTCTAATCTTCACAGCACAAAAGATAAAAGGCATGAATGTGCCTTAAAGATTCAGGCTAGGATACGAGAGGACAAGATCATTCACGACTTGGCTGAGAAAGAGCCGAAGCAATTTCGACTCAAGGCTATTGATGATCCTCTTTGTCCCGATTGCAACCCTACGAGAGGGTGGCTGGCTATATCATAATGTAACTATTATAATACTTTATAAGTTATAAAATATACCTTAAGACTAGACCTTTATTAGTATTTAGGTTTATAACCTGCAATTATTCTAGTATTAATTTAATACGTATATTAGGGATGTACACCTTAGAAAAACTTAAAAATAGTACAAGACGCAGGATTTCTGCGTGCCCAGTGACGTTTTACCAACTAAATGCCCGACGACTTCCGTCATCGGGCACATGTATATTATCAAAAACTCATTCATCTTTCCGGCTTTACGAGTGTGAAACTTGCGCAACCTTGGCAAGTAGATCTATGCGCATCTACGGAGGGTTGAATAGAGCGAATAGGCCAGGGTCGTGCCCGAGGGCGACGATAAGGTGTGTTTGAATAGTACATATTTCAACTACAATGAAAATATGCACATCACGGGGAATTTCTGGTTAATTGCTTGTCTAATTTTAGAGATCAAGTTACTCAGCATAAGCATGATCCGATCGGTTTCGGGCCTTAGTCATATTGACGACAATGAGTGAAATCTTACATCGCAGCGAGATATATCTGTATTTCTCCTCACATTACTGAGACAGTTGATCGACAGGCTGACAGTCGCATGGCTTGAAAACATTCCGACTGTGGGACCCTCAGTGAAGATCATAGCGGAACAGCCGAACATCCCTGTCTGCTCCGCCTCGTAAGGCACAGCCAATTTCGACGTCAGGTCATTCATTTCGCTCATCATCTGTGGATCTTTGATTTCAACCATCAAAAGATGTTACTATCACCTGAACTTCTTCAGGTCAATCATACCAGACAAAGAAATCACCTATGAAGAACCATCATGCCAGGAACACCATCCAGTCTCGGATGCGAGGGATGTCGCAAACAGAAGAAACGAGTGAGCAATTATGGATCCGAGAAATGACCCTGGTGTCATGTTACTGACTTAGTAAGTGCGACCAAGCCAAGCCCAAATGCGGAAGATGTAAACGCATCGGCGTACCTTGTGTCGGAAATGGTGTCAAAAGATGGAAATTTCACTCCTTCCAAAGTGAATCGTCTGATCCATCCGTCATGTCATCATCACCAAGTCGCAGTCCAAGCAACAGTCAAACGAAAATAGCATCCTCGCTAGTTCACATCCTTCAAACTGAAGACTGCCGGTTTGATATCCGTGCCTTCGGTGGGAAGCTCATTCCGGAACTGGTAGCACAGATTGGCTGCAATGCGGCTTTGGACTCGTGTGTGGCCGCTATGGTCACCCTCTATAGATCACACCAATGTCAAAAGTCCAGAGTCGAAGGGCTGACGGCATATGGTGACGCGCTGGCAGCTACGAGGAAGGCTATGCTTGATCCGAAGGAGCCGATTATGATGAAGATGCAGGTTGTATCGGTTATGTTTGTGTGTCATGTGAGTTCTTCATCCGTCGTGATATAAGAATAAGCTAACTTGTAATCATAGTACTGGATCGACCGCAAATCAGTTGAGAAGCATCGTGGGATAATATCAGTACTATTTCGAGAAGCTGTTTTGAAAAAGCAACTCGATGATCTGGAGCCGTACATGTTGGGACTCACACAACTAGCGGTATGACGCCAGAAAATTCAAACGAAATCTGAACTGACTTGAGATATAGGTCCTCGCAAGCTTCTTGAACCCTCAGTTCGAGCTAGGGTCCTGGTTCTGGGAAGCCTGCGACACAATAGGCACCCGTCGGCCAGTCAAGTATCACCAAGGAAGCTTCGTCAGTCTCGAATCTGGTACATTGGCACAGATCTCCATGTTCATGCGTTCACCAAAGGCACATTTGCACGAACTCAGGTGTATTTATGATGTTATCAAATTCGAAATGCCCAAGATACAAAAGCTCACTGCGCTGGCGACTATGGCGGCAGCGGCCCCCACCGCAGAAGCGATGTCTGTACGAGTCTGCAATTCCTACCGATTCGCATATGCGATTTTTCTCTCAATGAAAGCAGTAATCAGTCACACTCTCCAAATCTGGGATACTGATCTGTCCCTCCTTAACGAGCTGCACGAGTGTGTAGATGAGTCTATCGGTCTTGCGAAGCAGTGTGAAAACGCTAGACCCTATGGAGCAGCATTCGTGCCAGACTTTCTTACTATGGTATATTCGGCTGCAACAGATGGATACCGAAACGATGAGATGGTGGAAATACTACTGGATTATGAGAAAGATTGCGTTGGGGCAGACTTTCTGGGCCATGCCTTGTCGATCAGGGACAGGCTTTATGCTATGGAGATGAGAGAAACCATGGAGGAAATGAAACTAGGGCTGGAACCAAGTTTGGAGACGGCGACGCAGAGTATAACAGCGGAGGAACAATGTGACCAGAGAGTTAAAGAGTGTATAATACTGTAGTCTGGCACCAATGAAGCAACGAGATGAATTTCAACCCACCAGATAAGCCCTGTCGAAGCTGATTCATCGCTATGAAAGCACCATAGAGACAATCTCCTTTTACAATTACTTTTTCTGGAGTAGTAACCACGGATCTAGGCCAAGCTAACGGTTGTTGAGGTGCAAATGAGTTGTCACGGACTTTCGGGATTGACTACCGTTGCCCCTCCGATACAACGGCGACAATCCGCTGTCGGGACCAATAGTTTCTATTACAATAGCTACGTAATCATTCATGGTATTCTTGACTTATTTCAAAGTCCTTTAAGCTGTTTACCGGAAACAGAGAGTGGAAAACTGGGTGCTGTTGAGCTTGGGCTGTTCAATATAGTTGAGCGCAAAGAGGAAACAGGGCAGTCATTCTAGCTCACTCAGTCTGATCTTAAGCCTCGCTTCGCACTGAGACGTTGCGATTCACATGCTTGATACTTCTTACCCCAGTCTCATGGTGGGTAGGTGATGCAACTGGTGAATCTGCCGTGGGCTTACGGAACTTGGTGACCAACGGTGTACCATCCCGTTACGAGTCTGCAGATGGCTCGAATAGGTTATCTCTGGCAGTCATCATGGTAGTTCAGCTCATACGTGGCAACCCTCAACGTGTGAAACTCAATCATTCATCAACTTCCATGTCTCCGATGCGCCGATAATCATGCACAACAGCTCTCTAAAAAGCTGAGAAACGCGGGGTCTTTTAGCGACCCCAGAAACACATGCAGAACGCGCACGGTTTATGTCCATCTTCAATTCCGAAGCGCCCCGAGATATGCCCGTCTTGTGGTGCAAACACTGGCTATTCTTTCCTTCTGAAATCTTCACATCAATTGATCACCTTCAATAATGACAGCATCCAAACTTTGTATCTCCGAGCCCAACCTCCATAACGAAATACCCATGTTCTTATCGACCACTCAGAAACACGATAATAACCGCTTCCGAGGATTACATCGGGTGGACCCGGGCTGGATCTGGGGAAGACTGTGGCTAGCGCCTTCAGGGACCTGCTTCTAGTGGTCGGGCGCTAACTTCCAGTGGGCCGTTTGGGCTTGAAATATCGCCCGATGCTCCCCGCGGGAACGGGAGCCAGTGGAAAGGTCATCGCAAGGCACCTACACTCACCGAAGAGCCGGGGGACCGATGCCGCTCACCTGAGCCGACAATTCAATTCGATTTCACCTGCGATAATTTCACATAATCCCACCCGGACTTTGATTCTTTTCTTTTTCTTTATGTCATGTCCCCAGATTCCAAAATGACAAATCCAAACAAAGTCGTCAAGCGCCAGAGCGGCAGAGAGTCAAAGAGCGGCTCTGGTGGCGCTCTCTGCAAGACTTGCACGCCATGTCGCCAAAAGAAAGTCCGTTGCGACGGCACGCGCCCACAATGTGTCGAATGCAGCACAAACAGTCTAAACTGCGTATACCCTCACGATGCCCGACGAGAACCGAGACCATCCCGCGCTCGCGTCCAGAGCCTCGAAGCGACCGTTGCCGCCATGCTCGACCACATGAAAGCTGCCGGCATCCTTACGTCCGAGATGCAGTCGGCCTGGACGGCTGAGCTCATGGATACCGACCACCCCTCTCGCGCTTCGCAAGATTATACTACGCATGGGTTAAGTCGTCTTGCTTCGACTGCTGCGATTGCGAGTCCTCTTCCTACGCCTACTGCTTCGACGGCTGCACAAGAAATGGGCGCTAGTTTCTTGTCTTCGCCGCCGCGAAGTAGCGTTGGTCTGACGGATGGCGAGACGAAACCGAGACTTGATAGCTTCAACACGATTTTGTCCCGAGCGAGCCAAACACAGCTTGATTCTACAGAACTTGCGCCCGTGAAATCAGTTCCTCGACCTATAAGCAACGACGGCAATGGAGATGGAACAGGATTGTCTCCAAGTGAAGCGCGAGTTGCTGGTGTCTTCCACGAGAACGGTTATGTCTCTGCTGTGCACGGTCTTGCTAGTATCATGAACCCTACATCGCGCGCGCAACATCGAGAGAACATCAACAAGATGACTCGAAAAGGCGACGATGCTATTTCAGCTTCGAAGGCCCGACTTATAAGCAATGCTGCGCTTCAACGGCAAAGAGAAGCACGCATGTTCCGCAACCCACGAGACTTGATGGACTTGGACGGAGTAGATCCCGAACTTGCTAAGCATCTTCTCGACTTGCACTTCAACCGACAACATTACGCTTATCTTATCTCATACCGACCTGCTATCATGGACAGTCTCGCCAGTGGTGGTGGTCCTTTCGCAAACAAGCTCCTTCTCAATGCCATCTTCTACTCGACTTCTCTCTACAGCGACCGTCCATGTCTTCGTGCTGACCCCGACGACCCTCAAAGTGTTGGTAGACGCTTTTACGACCGATTTCGCGAGCTTTTGATAGACGAACTCGACAAACCCAGCATTCCTTCTGCACTTGCTTTGTTGCTTACGAGTGTATCGCTAGTGTCACAAGGCAAACCAAGCGCAGGATGGAGTTTGTCAGGAACAGCGCATCGTATGATCATCGACCTAGGGTGTCATTTGATGCTTGGTCCCGATTATGAGAGCACAGGTGGTGTCAATGAGTCGCGTGTGCTACGAACGGATTTGGAACAAGAGATGCGCAAGCGTCTTTACTGGGCTGCTTTCACGACAGATGCTACCCAGGCTTTGTATCTTGGACGGCCCTGCATGTTTGCTTCAGCTCAGGCCAGAGTGCCCCTGCAACTTCTCGATACTTTTGAGGAGCTGGAAGAATGGGAGCCCTACATCGATCCCAAGTCACCAGCGTCGGCTCCTCCATCATACGGTCGTCAACCAGCTCATGCGGTATCAACGTTCAGCAGTCTTGTGCGATTGTTACAAATTTCGACAAGAATTAATGATCTGTACGGCATCCAGTGTGTCAAGTACACAACGGAGTACCTTTTGAATAAGAAGGATTCCATTGAGAGAGAATTTGAGAAATGGCAGAGCAGTCTACCTAGTCACCTGCGCTTCGACCCCGACGACACGACCGTCATCACACCTCCACCCCATCAAATCACCCCTCAGTGAGTTCACCCCGACTACCCCGGGCTACAATAACAATACTAACAAGGATGTGTAGTACGACATTCCACGCTCTTACCATTTTGCTGCACCGTGCTTTCCTTGAGGAGGGTCACCTTCGCCGACACACCGATGAGACCATGAAGCGAAGGGGTGAAGAAGCCTGCATTCAGAGCGCCTTGATGATCCAAAAGCTTGTCCGCCGGTATCGCGAGTCTTTCACCCTCCGCCGAGCGCCATTCCTGCTCTCATACGCAGTCTACTCCGCCGTCATCGTCATCCTCCGGCAAGAACGTCACGAACGAGGTCAATTCACAGAGCCCATCTCCTTCTTCTGGACATGTCTCAGTGAACTACAAGTCGGCTGCAACTTTGGTCTGAAGAAGCCTCTCAGCGTCTTGCAGAACATGGTCCGCGAGTTCCAAACAAGTATCAGAGAAAGCGGTTCCGCTGGTCCAGAGCAACCTCAAACTGGTCTCGATGAGAGTTTCTTCTTCCCCCTCGCCATGGCTCCTACGACTACTACAATGGCGCCCAACACGTCTACACCGACGGGTGCTTACATGTCTGCGTCTGCGTCAGATTACATTCCCAATATGGATCATTTCGATCCTATACTTGGTCACTCACCGGGTCTTCTTGACTTTTTGAATGATCAGGAGAAGGATATTTCGCAGGATGCGCTTTATGGTCTTTTTGCGCCGTCGCAGCCTTTCCCGTGACTGTCGGGCGAGTTTGGCGAGACCTTTTATGCAGGGTCCGCTTCAGCAGCGTAACGCAAGCTTTGAGGTGCGTTAGATGCGTCGCTTCGCCAGCTTGGCGGTTTGCTGTCAAGGCGAGGCATACGATTCAGCGGTATGAGAAGTCCGCAGCCAAGATGTATCCCCACGCGGAGCCAACAATCTCGTCATAGAGCTGCTGACTGTGAGGAGCCCCCCAACCCTGCCAATGTTGAGTGTCGCAAGTGCAACGAAGGGTATGTTCACCCTGAGTATATGTCCACTGGTCGGTTTCCAACCGTTGTGGTCGGGTATTTTGCCAAGGATTGCCCTCAGGGCGGCGGTTGGGGCTACAACAACCAACCGACGCCCAATGCTTCAACGTCGCTTTGTTTGCCTCTGTTTTTGATTCAAGTGCACAGTCTTGCATGATCTGTATAGACGTAGAATCTGGTTATATGGACACGGGTACGAATTGACGAAGATGGTTATTAGCAAGCAACATGTATTTAGTCATTGCAAAGCGTATAAACCAGGAGTTTAAAATGGGATGAACGGGATATTTACAATACACTTTTTTCCAACTGCACCGACACTTCGCTCCTGATTCTCGCCTTCTCCCAATCTAACGAGACTTGATCCGTGATTGTACTCCGCCTGTGTTTGTGAATTGATGCTGTTGGTGCGCATTGCTCGGCTATAAACAGACTCTGATTCGCGTCGTCGACCAACACAGTCTTAGTTTCTTTGTTCACTGCATATTCTTTGAGCCGGTGTTCGACGATGTGTTTTTCTAGTTTATTAGTGCTCACTGTTGTTGTATGGAGTTGCGCAGTTGGCAGTACGCCTTGAACCAGATGAGTCATCACCAAACAAGCGCTGCGCCCACTGCTGGGCACTTTTTGAGAAGTACAAAACTGAGGATATCGCCGATCTTTTATTCGAAACATTAAATCCTGGAAACACTCTACTTGAAACCTATAAGAAACATCTACAATGGCTACTGAAGGTCCTAATCCTCGTGTTGGTGTCGCGGCGCTTATCTATGCCCGCGATGGCAAGTTTTTGACTGGCAAGCGGATGGGTAGCCACGGAGCAGGTAGAGAAATTACAGAGACATTTTATGAATATCTTTCTGATATGATACAGGTACCATTCAACTCCCAGGCGGTCATCTCGACTACGGCGAGTCATTTTTCACCTGCGCAGAGCGCGAAACCCTCGAAGAAACAGGCCTACAAGTGCGCGCCATCAAAGTCGTCGCCGTCACAAACGATGTCTTCGAGACAGAGAAGAAGCACTACATCACAATATTTGTGCGGTGCGAGATGGTTGATGAGAAGGCAGAGCCCCAGGTAAGTTGCCGTGAGAGGTCAAGCGAGGGAATGAAGCTGACGTGGGTGGAGGTCCTTGAGCCGCAGAAGTGTGAAGGGTGGTATTGGAAGAACTGGGATTATTTGAAGGAGATTTTGAATGGAGGACGGGAGGAGAAGTTGTTTCTGCCTTTGGTGAACTTGATCGGGCAGACGAGTGATTTGGAGGCGTTGAGGTCATGATTCAAGGTGGTTGGTTGTAGGGTAGCTGGACTGCCGGGGAGTTAAGGCTTAGACTGCATTATACGATACAAATCGTGCATTAAACAAAGGAATAGAGTGGTTATTTAGTTTTTGATCTAATCTACGCGTGCATCTCAAGTAGAGACCATAACATAACCTGTTCAAAGATCTGGGTCAAACTGACAATGTGTGTCGTGGATTCTCTGAAGACAGTGTTCCCATGAGGATTACAATTAATGTCTCATCTTTTCGAACCCAGGGTGATTGAGACAGGGATGTACGTGAATGCCAGTAAACATGAAATTTCGCACAAAAATGATCAAATGCGTCCTGGTGGACAGTAGCACATACACACACATATTTGAGATTGACCATGTTCCTGTTGTTTAGGCCGGCAGGTTATCGGAAGCGGTGTCTTGAGCCTTGAGGCGAATAAAAACGGTAACTTAAAAGCTGTTTTAGGCATATAAACAGTACCCACATTATTCTGGCTCTGATACTCTCAGTGATCAAGCTTTCTGTCACTCCGATGCCAAGTTGTATAGGCTGACAGCTAACTTTGCTGCAGTGGAGTTGTCCTTGTCAACACAACGCGAGAACCAACGAAAGACCCAGCTAGGAAGGTTGGTCTAGAGGCCCTTGAAGCGTAGCAATTGCTTTTTTTGTAAAAGAAAGCAGATTGAAGGTGCTATCACATCAAACAATTCCGAGACTCGAGGATGTGTCGGAACTTTTGTCCCATGTCATTAAAGCGGGTATGCAACTATCGCGATTCGCGATTCCAGCTAAGCTCGGAGCTCTGGCTACCACGATGACGACTCCCCTCCTCCAACGCGAAAACTCTCAACCTTCCAAGAGCTTAAACTTTCTCTTCCCTCCAATGTCATAACCGCCATAATAATCAGCTGCGAACCCGCAGCATGCTACATCCAAAATGTCATCTCTCGCCGAACCTCGACGCCCGCGTCTTCTCGCCCAGAACCGCAAGCTTCGTCACCTCCACGGAATATGGCTGCGCAATTTATCCTTTGCGCCCACGAGCCTCAGAACAGCCGACGACGCTGACTTAGCTACGAGTTTGAACAAGTTGCCCGTGCTCAGGGAGATGGGCCAATTGCATCCGTCAAGGTCCTCGGAGAACTTGAGGAAGGATAATGTGCGACATGATGCTTTGCGCCCTCAGCAGAAACGCAGAACAAGTTTGAGTCTGGCGCATGTTAATCCGGTTACGAGGCAGAAGAATTTGGAGAGTTTGTTTGAGGAGACTGTTGGGGATGTGTTTTACTCTTTGCATGTGGATGGGGATGCTGAGCCTGTGTACATCAGCGAAGTGCGCGAACGGTCTACGGTAAGAGTGTCAATTGAGGGATAATGACCGAATCTGATTGTTTTTAGAGCTTCAACTTCAAATTCTTCAGTTTGGAGAACTGTGCTTCAGCCATCGCGAGATGCAATACCCTACTGATTCGAGTCTGGGCGAGACGACCAAAGACCGAGACGTGGACGTTCCTCCTCGACGAATCAATCGACCTGCGTCGCCTTAATTTCATCGGAACTCTCATGGACCGCAAATTTCCTCCTAATGCACTGATATTCCATCTCGAAGACGGTGTCTACTCGTTCGACTTTCCCAACAAGATATCCGAACCGAAACAAGCGCCGCAAGTAGCGACGTCTTCCTATACAGCGCTGATGAAGTTGGCCAACTTGGAAAGCTCGATAGAAGATGCGATAGAGACGCAACAACGACTTATGGAGGAGATAAATAATATGCTCGAAGATACGCCTGTGGATAAATCGGGACAGGCGCAAGAAGCAGTCTCCTTGGCGGAGAAGTATGTGGCCGCGCAACAACGGTCAAACAACTTGACGCAAAAGAAACGAGGCGATTTACGGGAGTCGATTAGAGCTAGGCGCGAAGCTATTGCGAAGGGAAGAGATCTTCAGGCACAAGCGGAAACGGACATGGCCAACAACCGAGAGAAGTTGACAGCTTCTCAAGAAGCCCTCGAAGAAACGCAGCAACAAATACGAGGTCAGCGAAGGCGCATTTGTGCGGACCTTACAGACATCTTCCCAATTACGCCAATCCCCAATGCGCCGCCACTTTCTTTCCAAATCTGCAATATACCGCTTCCGAACTCGACATACGATGCTTCAACAGCAAAGCACATCTCCGAGGATGTTCTGTCAGCTGCTTTAGGGTTCGTCGCTCTGCTCACGAGGCATTTACAATTTTACCTAGCGCACCCGTTACCGTATCCACTGGACTGGTTCGGCTCTCGGTCATATGCGCGCGACGATATCTCCCAATTATCGGACAAGACCGTATCACGAAGGGAGTTTCCTCTCTACTTGCCACGAGGAGGCTCTACAGCTGGTCAATGGCGTTTCGAATACGCATGGTTCCTGCTCAACAAGAACATCGAAGCCCTCTGCTCATCACAAGGCCTACGCGTCGTGGACATTCGACACTCTCTGCCAAACCTCAAATACTTGCTCTATGTCTGTAGCGCCGGCAGCGATCAAGTACCCGAGCGCAAAAAAGGTGGCGTTCGCGGATTGTGGGCGGGCAGACTTAAAGGGAGGATGTCTACCATGTCCGCGCAATTGGACGGCGATAACAGCAGCCTGAACGAGAGTCGCAGAGGCAGTACTGACAGTGAGATGAATCAACAAGGCGATGCGTTACGAGCTGCGGTTCTTAAAAGTAATGGGAACGACAAGACTGATGTGCATGATAAGAATGATGCGCACCTTGAGAGTCTGGATGACCTGCTTTCACTACCGTTTGGAGAGGTTGACACGAAGTTTACACTACGGACGAAGGGCTTGAGGGAAAATGTCTCGAAATAGACCGACTTTTGAAGAACTAGTACTATTGCGGATAGTCTTTTGCATGTTGTTCAGCGCGGTGCTTGCAGGATATGCTTTTCTGATCTTGGTAGAATAGCTCGGAGTATGCTGGGTATTTGTATTTGTATAGCTTCAACCGACATTTATCCCTTCGATGTTACCTTGACCCTGCATTCCTCCACCGAACCAAACGCTTTTCACCTCACAACCGAAGTACAACCGATTAGTTCGTCCCAATACCATGGAAAACAGGTCATGTTCATGGATCTTCCCCACAAAGATCGTTACCCCGGATTGTGAGTGTGGGGAAGTGACGTCCTTCGGACGCGGCGCCGAGGACCGTTATGAGAGAATAACGGTGCCGAGGGCCGTTTGTTTGCGTGATGTTTGGGTGTAAGTGGTCATGGGAGGAGTATATATGTCGGTGAAGATCCCTGAGGAGATACAGGGACTCCAAGCATATCTTCACGATGTTGGGTACCGCCGTCCTCTTTGCTTTGGCTGCCTTGGGCGCTGCCTCAGAAGCACCAGTTGTGCAACTTCGCAATGGCTCATACTATGGTACCCATAACTCGGCATATAACCAGGATTTGTTCCTCGGCATGCCATACGCCCAACCTCCTCTTAACAACCTTCGCTTCAGACATCCTCAGCCCTTGAACGAAACCTGGTCCGATGTACGAAATGCAACGGACTACCAGTCTAGATGTTATCAGTACGGATACCCAACTGGTCCTCTGTCAGGTGGTTCAGATGACTGTCTTCACTTGAACGTCATACGTCCTGCAGAAGCAGCAGAGGAGAAGCTCCCAGTGCTTGTCTGGATCCATGGTGGTGGTCTCGTTGGAGGTTTCAGTGGAGATCCATCCGCAAACCTTTCTTACATGATCGATGAGTCAGTGAAGATGGGCTCACCAATTATCGGCGTCTCAATTAATTACCGTCTTGGAGCATGGGGATACCTCTGGAGCTCTGCTATTGAGAAAGCAGATGTAGGAAACAACGGCTTTCGCGACCAGCGCCTTGCGCTGCAGTGGATTCAAGAGAACATTGCCGCTTTCGGTGGTGATCCAGAGAAGGTCACGATCTGGGGTCAGAGTGGTGGAGCACGTGGTATTGCATCCCAGTTGACTGCCTTCGGAGGTCGTGACGATGGACTCTTCAGAGCAGCTATCCTCGAAAGTGCTACCGGTTTCCACACCAACTTCCGAGAGGAAGAAGTCGAGGGTGCTCTAAATTGGGATAAGGGATATAAAACTCTTCTCGAACTAAGCGGCTGTGGTGATGCGAAGGACTCGCTGCAATGTCTTCGAGAAGTGCCATCTTTGGAACTGGCAGAGATCATTGGCAACGTTACTTTTCCAGTCTATCTCGATATCGTCGACGGCGAATTTATCCAGGACGATCGCTCAGAGCTGATCCGCCAGGAGAAGTTCGTCAACGTTCCAATCATCAACGGTGTTACTACCGATGATGGTGACTTTTTCGCTCAGAAGGGCATCAACACAACCCAAGAATGGGAGTCTTACCTTCGTAAAGAGGGAGCAAGTAACGAGACCATTGAAGCAATCTCCGCTTTGTATCCCGATATCCCCCGCGTGGGTCTCCCTCGCACCTTCGAAGGACGTCCCTCTGGCGAGCTGGCTTCATACGGAGCACAGTGGAAGCGCGCAGTAGCATTCGGCGGCGACAGAGCCATGCACGCACCCCGAAGAGCATGGAACAGAAAGTGGGCATCGACAAACAACACAGCCTACAGCTACCGCTTCGACGTTGTATCAGGAGACCGTGATCCTGTACAAGGCGCTGGCCATTCTGTTGACATCCCATTCGTCTTCCGCAACACCGAACGTCTAGCTCGACTCAATGCTACGGAGCCTAGAGCTGGCTCTTTTGATGAGTTGGCGGTTTTGATGTCGCGCATGTGGATTAGCTTTGCAAGTGGCCTTGACCCCAACTTTGACGGGATGCAAAGCGCGAAGTGGCCCAAGTATGAGGCTGATGCGGGCAAGGATATTGTGTTCCACATTGATGACTCTTCTGTGGCATATGTGGAGGATGACACGTACAGAACGGAACAGTTGGAATATCTGGACAGCAAGTTGTGGAAGATAGGCTTGCAGTCGGGCGCATAATTAGTGAACGGGGCCTCAGGATGGGCCCCCTAGGATCCTAAGAGACGAAATAGTTTAGTTATTTTATGACAGTTTAGACCAGCTTTTAGGTTACTTTATTTTAGAAGCCTAAGCCTTAGAGGACAACGTTTCTGTTACCCGTTGATAACATTACAATGAACAATAAACAATATGATCAAGAGGATCGAAGGCCGCCGATTCTGTAGAATACTCGATCAAATTGTTCTATAAAGCTATCTCGTGAGTCCGACATAATGATACTGCGAGTTCGCGATGTCGTAGGAACGACCCATTACAGATCAAAGCGTTCATCCTCCAATCGTCCACAATAGAATGTTCTTCCCTTGGGCCGGTGGTATTCTACTCTTTCGGAAGACTTTTGGCTGGCGTCATGTCATAGGCTGCATTCATCTCTTGAGGGTGGTTGAGCATCAGGGGCATATTTGAGGATAAACTCATCATACTCGTCAAAGGGGACTTCTATACCCTCTGGAGCCGTAAAGCCTTTATCCTCAAGCTATGATAGACCGTTGAACTTCGGGTCGAGGCTGTACGGGTAAAAGCCCCTTGGCGTCCGAAGAAGTTCGTATCCTGGCACGTGTTTGGAATGAGGCCAAGGTTTTGAAGATATGATGAGAGGAGGTGCCGAGCCTCCATAACATGTTGAACGTGATGGCATGCCATGGTGAGCAGCAGAGAACCTCCGATGCGTGGGATGACCCTGGTGGATATCACGTTCCCTCCTTCGTGGTGGAATGCCAGAGTACCCATCGTAGCGCACTGGATGCGAAGGGTAGTCGTCAGAGAGATCATAGTATTCGTCGTTAAAGCCGGGCTCATAAGGCGAGAACGGTCGATGTCGTGGTACACCCGAGTAATGATCCTAACCAGGTACTTGAGGCCCATAAGGGGGACGATTCGAGTGATATGTAGAAGCATAAGAAGCCGGCGATGACATATGCGGAGATCCTGGCATGAAGGACATCATCATAGGTGGCATGGGGAACGTGTATTCTAGAATTTGTAAGCAGAAGGTACGTTCACTGCGCGGAGTCCCAAACTTACCTGGCGTTTCATGATAACTGAACTGAGCAGACTTTCCGCCAAATGGATCTCCCCAGACTGATGGGAATGATGAGCGTCCAGAATAGTGGAATGAAGCAGATTTTCTCATTTGTGGTGCATACATCGGAACTTGCTGCTGGGGCGTTGGGTTTGTAATAGCTTTGGCAAACCCCGACAGGGCAACTTCGAGGGGGTC
Source organism: Fusarium luffae (assembly GCA_013184325.1). Classification (NCBI taxonomy): domain Eukaryota; kingdom Fungi; phylum Ascomycota; class Sordariomycetes; order Hypocreales; family Nectriaceae; genus Fusarium; species Fusarium luffae. Next base: position 25,232 of record JABCJV010000148.1, read on the forward strand.
AGGCGGCAGCGCCTTGTCTTTTCCCTGGTCCCTCGGCTTGTCTGTGTTTTGTCCGTGGTTGTTTTGTCCGTGGTTGTTTTGTCCGTTATTTTGCCCGTTGAGATTTTGCTGATTGATCTGTCCTTGGTTTATCGGCACTTGATTCACCGGCCCTGGGCTGAATTGTACGGGATAGTTTGATCCGTACATTAGTCCATGATTATACTGGCTGTCCAGCTGGTGCTGCAAGTCGTAGTACGACTTTCTTCGACGGGAAAACAGAGGCATCGTGTGGCTCGGGAGGTGTATAGAAAAAGGTTAGCTGGATACTTTAAGAATGCAATGAGCTCTTCAAAGAAGAATGGCTCCGTTAATCATAGCGGGCTGTGGAAAGGGGGTTGTGAGAAGAGAAAAACGGAAGAAGTCCTACCTCTGTCTGGTGGACTTTAGACACAGGTACGAGAAAGCGGGTTCTACAGGAAGGCACGATGTCAGATTGAGGTCAACACCAGACCGGAAGGAGGCTGAGCGCTGATTCACAGAGCAATTGCACTTTTGGGACCACAGGTGCCTAGACTGGGGCAGGTGCCTGCCTTCATCCCATGCTCATGTGAGGAAGGTCACTTGGGTGTGTTTAGTTTCTCAGGTATGCACGCTTCGCGGGACAATAAGTGATAGGGACAATGGAAACCGCCTTTCGTAGAGTGAGATGTATAACTTTTATTCCGAACCTTTCTAATCAGACTTTTCCAATCCACTTCTCAACAACAGAATGGATCTCATCACTGTTCTTCTCCATGAAAAGCATATGCCCATTCCCATAAATGCCAATAGACCCAAGCTCAATATGTTCCAACTTACTGCACCCAGCTTGACGATAATAAGCAGCTGTGCAGTGCTCGTACGGCTGATGATAAGAAGCATCCCCATTCACGATGAGTATAGGAATATTCTGAAGATTAACCAGCTTCCTCGGTTCTGGATCTTCAGCCTGCAGAGTACAATTTGTAGAAAGATTATCCCTTGGAAGATGAACCTTTTTGATAAGCTCCGTCTTTGGGTCGGTGACAGGAGGATCGTAAGTGATCGGTATATCCCATAGCCCCCAGGGTCGAGGGTTCTCTCCACCAAAGTTGAAAATTTCATCTTTGAAAGGAGGCCCCGCGGCTTCAAGAAGAACAATAGCCTTTGTGAGATTAGGTCTTATGTCAGCGATCAGAGTGGGATAGAAGCTTCCCTCACTGTGACCCAGGATGATAGTTGGTTTTCCAATCTTGTCCAGCAACGCTGCACCAGCCTTCTGCATCGTTGTCTGCTGGAAGATTGAGTTGTCGATGAATGGCACATTGGATGTATAGAATCTATCAAAGACTGGGTCCCCTCTGACACCAGAACCAGGCCATTGGGTATGATTGATAGCTTGAGCCCAAAGCATGTGATCTTTGGAGTTGGTAAACGCAGCCTCAATAGCCTCAGCAGAAAGAATCATTGGCTTCTCAGCACCAGGACTCGGCAACCAAGTAGATCGTCCCCTGGATGTCTGATCCACGAGGTACACCTCATACCCTTGACTGATAAACAACGAAGCCCAACCACGACCGCCGTCAGGCTTATTCAGGAAATTCTAACTCATGTCAGCAAGCCCAAACGGCTTCCGAGATATACAACTCACTGTGCCAGTCTGTGCCACGCCATGAATCATAAAGATCGGCGTTTCCTTGATAGAACCCTTTGCTGGGCTGAGCTTCTCCACATACATCTGACCCTGGACGATATGACCGCCTTGGCCATCATCGACGTATTGGCCACCGGTGTAGAAGAAGGACCGGATAGCAGGGACTTCGGCATGTGCGACGGAGCGGGACACGACGTCGGAGTATTTTCCGATCGTCGCTGCAAAGGCCGCAGCAAGAATACCAAGATTCATGGCGGATGATGGAGAGTGGTTGTTGCTGACGCTGATCGTCGGTCTCCGCACCGGGGGTTTTGTCTCACCCGCGTTCCTTGATAAGATCGACGAGGCTGACAGGCTGAGGCTCGGATGTAATTCTGACGAGTATCTGCAGTTGGGGTTGTACAATATTTGTCTCTGGTGTAAGAAAAAATAGCTCTAAATACAAAGCAGATTGCGCAATCTGTAAACCCTTGCCGTCTTTGCTTACATGGCAGATAACAATTAACAATCAATTGAGGCCATGAATCCTTTGGCAAGTAAATTGGTGGGACAGAACCTTTGCAGCCATTGACCTCATTTCACAAGCCCCCTTCCATCTTTGTAGTTCCATGTACCAACTTCAATGCTGTGTAATGAAATGCCAGATTTGGAGCAATACCTTATTTTTCGTAACCGGACAAACGGACTTTCTACAATATTCTATACTTTTCTGCTTGTGCTCCCTTTTTGCCTTGAATATTCCTTCGTATATCTGACGGACCGATTGCGATATTAATATTTTGAAGCTTATGAAATGGTAGCATTGGTGAAACCGGATCTTACTTGCTTGGTGAGGGTAATATCTTATGGCCATATATAGGACTTCGGTACTGCATCTGCCATCCTGCTTTCTCCGATTGGATAGAGTCTGTTATCTCTCATCTGCCGAGGTCCGTGGGGAATAATACCAGCTTGAATTTCCTCCGATTCCATGATTAGTATCCGGACTCCGATATTCGGTCATCCCGTCTCTTTGCCTCGATATGGCTCTGTGCATGAACCGTCTCTAGATGATTATCGCAGACCTCTGAATCTTTCATGTCTTCGGACCAGTCTTATAGGAGCTTCCCTTATCTGTGAACCCAAGCAATTCTCGATGGCCCTTCTCTCGGCCGACAGGACATGAAACACTGATTTCTCCAGATCTTACATCCAATAAGCTGATGGTATCACCAATCCCCCCAAAATGTGCCGCCCCTAAATCCCCCCTCAGAATCTTCAATGACCAGTGCCTGGTTGTATAATGGTCATAAATCTGACCCCATAGGTAGACCCGTCCTACCTCACCAGCAGGACGGCTTAGACTAGATGATGGATGGCGTCTTCCCACCTAAAGGCGGCTTAAACTTGCCCCTTGGCGTAAAGACGACCTGATTAATATATGTGAACAATTCCATAACAGCAACTTCAACCTCAATCCCTTCTTCATCGTACGATTCTGTTACAAAATGATGTCTGATAAGTTTCAAGTCTTTAGCGCAAAGCCCGTTCGTCTGAGGCTTGCCTGCGACGCTTGTACGACAGCCAAGGTGCGCTGCAGCAGGACTCACCCTTGCGAGCGCTGCGAGGATAACGGTATGGAGAAAGAGTGCTGTTATAGTGCTTCGCGAAGACATGGGAAGCGGGCGAGACATCGAAAGACTGTGTCTACTGATGCGCAACGCGCTTCGTCATCGAGCGACACAGCTGCTGCGTCTACTCTCACGACGCCAGGGTTTACGAATGTTTCTGTCTCCGACTTCGCTTGGGAAGATTACTGTGTTTCGGGATACTCGGCTGAGGGCTGGAATACACAGGTCGACCTTGAAGATATAGCTGGTATATCTTGGGTTGATCCATGGAAGGCTTTGGGTTTTAGATCTGATACCAGCCCTTCTGGGTCAAGTGGTATACTCTCGCCAGATCTCAACCTGACTCCAGAGCCGATACTCTCATCGGATTCCCTGTCAGCAATCAATCCTTCTGTCGATATGCATACTCTCAATCAGTCTCACGATTGTGAGGCACTCGCACTACGACTACTACGGTCACTTCAATGCAACGACCAGACTACACAATTCTGCCAACAATCACATCACAATCAACCATCATGTCCAATGCCAAGCATTGACACGGTATTATCTGTCAACAAAGCAGCATTGACAAATCTCATCCCACTCCTCAAGTGCTCTTGTGCACAGAATCCACACATCGCGATGTTGCATAGTGCAATATTATCAAAAGTCATATTTTGGTACAAAGTCGCTGTTACAGCCCGCTACCAAACAGATGGCGTCGCATTACAGCCGATCAAGATTCAATTGGGGGTATTGGACCTTGATGATGAGGACCAAGCAACGCTTCAACGGACTGTACTATTACGGGAGCTGCGCAAGGCCGAGAAGGTAATGGAGACATTTGATTTTTCTTATACTGGAGAGGAAGAAGCGCCAAATTGGCATGTTTCAGCGGTTAGAAACATGAGAGAGGAACTGAAAGCAATTATTCAGAAGATTATAAATGGTCAGAGGGACTTCTAAATAGAGTCTATCGTTCTTTCAAGACACATACAAAGGCATTCGTAACGAACAATTCTATTTTGAAATCTGCCGATCTATCTCAATGGCATCATAGGCGTCAACATGCATGACAATACATTACATACCACCAGCTGACTGACCTATGCACAAACTCTCCATCTCTTCCTCAAGAGACCGTTTGATGAGTCCTTTCTCTCTTCATCTTCGAGACTTGCTTCAGCATGTCTCCGTACCCTCCAGGCGCCTTGATTGGTTACTCTGGCAGCATCAGGCGAAATGGCTTGGATTCACCTGAAACGGACTTTTCTAGAAGTCCAGACGAGATCACACAAATTGTCGTCATGTCCTACGACAATCCATCTCTCGGACATCCGAAGTTGCCGCAAAGCCCGAGTGAGTGACTCTACGCCCTTCGGACATAGCCTCGTAGATAACGCAGGTCCGTCGTTGCTGTGTAACCATCCTTCGCTTACTCATGGAATTCGGGAGCCGAAAGAAGCGAGTAACCTTTTGCTTGTCTGGCTGTCGGCATATGGTTATCGCGGAAGCTTATATGAATATCGGGATGAGAGGCAGATACCCGTGAATTTCCTTGATTTTCAACCCGGGTTGCATATATTTGCAGGGAAGTCTCGTTAGGAAAGCTACTCCCTGGGTCAATGATAAATTCCTGTGAGACCTGACATAAATCCTTTCTGTGGACAAGTATGCCGGACGTGTTATGCTGCTAAGAAGACATGGAATTCGTGTCAGCTTCGCCTCTAAAGTGGTGACATCTTAAGGAGTAACTTGAAGCACACGGGTTGTTCAACTTTGGAAACCAAATATGACAACGGAAATAACGACCTTTCTAAAGATCACAATGTGAAACAATTGAAGAGGAGTTATACCTATTTAGACTCGCACCCTGCTCGGCCTCGCCTTTAGCACAGTCGCGAGCTCAGCCCTGCGGGGCACTCCATGTTACACAACCACAACCCAGCTTGACGGACAAGTTACATTCCGGACTCCGAGACAGTGGCGTTCTATTGTTCTCTCTTTCCAGACGAAACAGAGAGGCTCTGGGCGGGGGAGGGAACTTGGCAGGAGTGCTAAGGAATTCTAAAACGGGCAAACATGCATTAGTATAAGCCATGTTTGCTCGGTGCATCGACGCATAAAAGGCCTACCTCACTCAGAATCTCTTCTCTCCTGCGCAGCCTCTGGCAGTAGCAACATCTTCCCCTCAATTGATACCTTCACTCAGACACCAAAATGGCATCAACTCTCGGGAAATACGTCTCCAAGCTCGCGGGCTCACGCGTCCTTGTCATCGGCGGCTCTTCAGGCATTGGCTTCGGCGTCGCAGAAGCAGCCATCCAAAACGGTGCTTCCTCCGTCTTCATCTCATCATCCTCTCAATCCAAAATATCCAGCGCTATTGAGCGTCTCAAACAAAGCAATCAATCTGCCAATGCTCAACTCCACGGTTTTCCATGCGACCTTGGATCCCCCACGACACTCAACTCGGAGGTCGAGAACCTCTTTGCTGAAGTTTCTAAGTCTGGAAAACTGGACCATGTTGTCTTTACAGCTGGCGATAAACTCGCTGTTGGCAAATTGGAGGACTTTTCCCTGAGCGATATCCAACAGGCTGGCACTGTGCGCTTCTTTGCGCCACTTGTTGTTGCGCAGCAACTCCGAAAGCACCTCAATGAAGCCGAGACATCCTCTTTCACTGTCGCCACCGGCGGTGCAGTCGAGCATGCTTCCAAGGACTGGACAGTCATGTACTCGTACCTTTCTGGTCTTCGCGGCATGGTTCGTGGTTTGGCTGTTGATCTTGCACCTATTCGCGTCAATGCTGTCGCGCAGGGTCCTATTGAGACTGAGCTTTGGGACAACGTCAAGCAGGCTGGGTACTGGGATGCTGTTACTGGACGGCTCAAGGCGAGAATGACTACGGGAGTGATTGGTCAGGTTGAGGATGTTGCGGAGGCTTATGTTTATTTGATGAAGAATAAGAATGCTTCTGGAAGTATTGTTGAGACTACTGGGGGCACTTTGATGTCTTAGACGAGCGAAGATGTAGGGTAATTACAGTTGAGAACTACATACCAACGAAGCACCCAAAATATTACATTCATCGTCGAATAAATGAGACAGTCTAAACTGTAATCAATTTCCCAATTTGTACCATATTCATCATGCCAAGAGCATTTCTTTTTGTGAATTTGTCGCTGCAGGCATCAAGCTTCGGCACCAGTAATGGCGGTACCTCTTGCGGTTTTCCCATCACCGTACACGCGAGAGGAAATACTGTAAAACACTGTTGATCAATTTATTCGACGTCGCCAAAATCTGTTGTTCACCTTTCGGACTCCAATAAGTCCTTTCGAAGACAACTCTTAGCGATGAGGATCCAGTTCGGCCTCGCTCGACTTCGCGCTTCGGACTTAGCGTCTTCCCGTTTTGCGGCTGCCTTCAAGTGAAGTGAGTGTAACGGCAAGAGCGACGATGAGCGTAATGAAAAATGGGTCACCATTGTCGTACAGGTAAATCGAAGAAGGCAAGTGCGACAAAGAATACATCCCCTCATTTCTTTTGAGAAGGAAACACAACTTCTACAGCAACAGCTGCGAGATCAAGACAGTCAACTTTTGAAAACGCGTTTTTGGACATCTATGGATGTATCATTCTCAAAACCTATGTGGTGATTCTATAACAGCATGCTTTCTCGTCTGCCGAATAAATTATCAACAAATCGTCTTCAAGCACTATCCTCACAGCTCAGATTCAGAAACATCAGCACTATGAAAGAGGCAATCGTGTCCAAAGGACCAAAGGTCAAGATTATCGACAGTCCTATTCCCAAGGCTGGACCGGGCCAGGTTGTTACCAAGATTGTATTCGCTGCAAGCAACCCAAAAGACTGGTGAGCACCCAGCATCCACTTTGATTTCTATCCTGTTCACATTCATAGGAAACGACCATTGTACTGGGGTGTTCAAGACAACCAGGGCGATGAACATGCCGGTATTGTTTACGAAGTTGGGGAAGGTGTTCCTGAGTTCAAACCTGGTGATCGCGTTGCAGCTATGCACGAGATGAAGACACCTGGCGGAAGTTATGCTGAGTATGGAATCAGTCCTGAATATACAACTTTCATGCTACCGGACAACATTTCATTCCAAGGTATACAACCTCTTAACCACTATAATCAGTACTGACGCATGACCAGAGGGAGCTGCTGTACCATTCACAGCCCTCACAGCTGCAGTTGCTCTTTATGAGAAACTCGGAATCGCAGCCCCTTGGCGTCCAGTATCCGACTCTGAGAAGATCCCTTTGGTCATCTGGGGTGCATCTTCCGCTGTGGGATCATACGCAGTTCAACTCGCGAAACGGTCCAACATGCATCCTTTGATTTGCGTGGCCGGACGAGCCCAGCAACACGTCGAAGGTCTGATCGACAGAAGCAAAGGCGACACAGTCATTGACTACAGGAAAGGCCGCAAAGCAGTCGTTCAAGAAATGAAAGATTGTCTAAAGGGCGCCAAATTGGAATACGCCTTCGACGCAATATCTGAAGGAGGTTCTTACCAGACCATTTGTGAGGTCCTTGACCATACCACTGGCAAGATTACCCTTATTATCCCGGCACAAAGCTACTCGGAAATCCCGAAGACCATTGAGAAGTCCGTTACTACCGTTGCGAGTGTTCATCAAGATCTGAAGGATTTCGCCCGGGTGTTTACAAGGCATTTCAGCAAGGGACTTGAAGACGGTTGGTTGAAGCCGCATCCGCAGGAGATAATTCCAGGGGGATTGAATGGTATTGAACAAGGCTTAACCAGACTGAACAACGGAGAGGCCAGTGCTGTCAAGTATGTGTACAGAATTGCGGATACACCTGGTGTTGGGTCGTGATGGACTTACATGATTGTGGTGATTATTATCTTGTATCAAAGCGATGCTAGCCGTGATAAGGTTCAGTACCCGAAAGATTTTCGTTCCTTAGGTCCGCTATCGGTTGCCCCTCCGGATTAACCTGATCCGGCGGGGTCAATTCTCAGCCCAAAAAACGCCTGAAAATTCTTCGTGGGGTAAAAAAGTGCCCCGCGATACGGACTTCATGATCTTTACATCACCGCCAGTGACAGTGACATAAAAAATCAAAATGTCTGCCTACGATACCTACCAAACATCCCTGACCGGCCGCTACTGCAGTCAGGAGCTGTCCCACCTCTTCAGTCAGCGATCTCGTCACTCGACATGGCGCAAGCTTTGGCTTTACCTCGCTGAGAGTGAGAAGGAGCTTGGTATCCCCACTATCACCGGTGAGGCTCTTGAGCAGATGAGGGCCAACCTCACTGTTACTGATGAGGATTTTGAGACTGCTCGTGTTGAGGAGAAGATCCGTCGACATGTAAGAGATGTTTGAGATTTTGATAAAATGATGTAGATAGCTGACTAGTGTAATAGGACGTCATGGCTGTAAGACTTATAAACGTATGATGGCATTGCCATGAGCTGATAATGAATAGCACGTCCATGCCTTTGGACAAGTTGCCCCTGCTGCCGCTGGTATCATCCACTACGGAGCCACCAGCTGCTACGTCACCGACAACACAGAGCTCATCCTCATGCGTGACGCCCTCGACATCCTCATCCCCAAGCTCGCCAAGGTCCTCTCCAACCTCCAGTCTTTCGCTCTCGAGTGGAAGAACGAGCCCACTCTCTCTTTCACACATCTCCAGCCCGCCCAGATCAGCACAGTCGGCAAGCGAGCCGCCGCTTGGGCCCAAGATCTCCTCATGGATCTTCAAGAGTTCGAGCGCGTCCGCTCTGAGCTTAAGTTCCGTGGTGCCCAGGGTACCACTGGTACTCAGGCCAGTTTCCTCGAGATATTCGGTGGTGACCATGACAAGTGTGATCAACTGAATGAGCTTCTTTGCAAGAAGGCTGGTTTTGAGGAGTGTTATGATATTTCCACCCAGACATACACCCGAAAGGTTGATTGTTTGGTTGCCAATGCCGTTACTGGCTTCGGTACCAGTGTCACTAAGATTGCTTCTGATCTGCGACATCTTGCTACCATGAAGGAGGTTGGCGAGCCCAGAGAGAAGGGTCAAATTGGTAGCAGTGCCATGGTGAGTTGAGAGAAGTACTTGATTGACATTTGGGCATACGCTAATGGATTTCAGGCCTACAAGCAGAACCCTATGCGTTCTGAGCGTATTGCTTCTCTTGCTCGTGTCCTTCAAGGAAAGGCTGCTAACTTCCAGAGCACTCACGCCACTCAGTGGATGGAGCGATCTCTGGATGACTCTGCTTGCGTAAGTTACCCCTGAAATGGCAAAACGCTTGACTTGAAATATTCTAACACATTATAGCGACGAATGGATATCCCTGAGATGTTCCTCCTCGCCGACGCCATCGCCATTACTCTCCAGAACGTCACTGAGGGTCTCGTCGTCTTTCCCTCCAAGATCAACTCCAACATCATGGCTGAGCTTCCTTTCATGATCACAGAGAACGTCATCATGCGTCTCGTCGCTATGGGTGTTTCTCGACAGGAGTACGTTACCCCCTCCATAATTATCTCTTCTTTGAAAAGAGGGAAAACAGTAACTAACACAAATCAGGGCCCACGAGCAAATCCGCGTCCTCTCTTTCGAAGCCTCCCACCAAGTCCAAAGTCTCGGCAAGCCCAACGACATGGTCGAGCGCATCAAGAACACCGAGTTCTTCAAGCCCATCTGGGGTGACCTGGATGAGATGATGAAGCCTGAGCTTTACATCGGCCGCAGTGCCCAGCTTGTTGACAAGTTCTGCGGTCCTGGTGGTAAGCTTGAGAAGAAGCTTCAACCTTACCAGGCGGCTATCCAGAAGGCTAAGGCTGCTGAGTTGAATGTTTAAAAATGTAAAAGAATGAATGAGAATTCGAGGTAGGATAGAGAGGTAGGGTTAGATTGGCTATTGTAAAGATATCATAAAAGAATTGTTTTTGGTTTAATGAATTCTCCACGATATCGGTCTATCCATGCACGAGTGAGGTTTCAATATTTGGTCCAGATGGATTTCTCTGTTTTCAGTGAGGATGTAAACATCTACTGGACTAGAATAGTATGCTGTTGCTCGGATTTAGTAAGTTTGAGCTCGATCCTGTCGCTTGCTTTGATCCCTGGGAGTTGCCCCCGTCCCTTGTGTTGAAGTCTCTTGGTGCGGAACACGCTACCCTAGGCTTTTGTCTTTACTTTGAATTCTGTCGGCTGTGTAACTTGTCCATCCAAGCTTTTACCTAGTCACGGCTTGACGCTTGGGCACAGCTACGCGATCAATTGGATTCTTGAGATGGTGCTCTATCATTCGTATCGGGACATATGTCTGTACGCTATAATGAATCATCTATCCCGATCGGTGAAGTTGCTTACCGTAGACGAAATTCGGTCAATAAAGACAAGTGCGGCTCTGATAGGCTTCCGCATGTAGGACAGAACCCTCGGAGCCCGACAGCCATACCAAAGATACGACGTGCTATCTAGGACTTATGATACAGTATTGATGCAGGGACTGGTTGATGCTTCTCCATTCATTCAAAATTTCAGCTCGGGCTCCGAATTTGAACAAGACACAATCACCGACGATAATAATGCCTTGAATTAGGCAAATTAATCAAGCAATCCTCAGCAATAGCTTGACAATGCCAAGAGCGCCTTGTGTAGCAAACATCCGCGATCATTGACCCATTTGGCCATCATCACAGGATCGTCAGCAGTTAGCGCCCAACTTCTCCAATTGCCGTTGAGATTATCTCGGGAAATGTGTCGGGGACTGTGGTCGTACGGTGTTGGTGGCGTCGACAATAGGATGCCAAGTCCTGCGAGGCGTCGTTAGATGATACAGTATCAGGCTTCAAATAAGAAAGATGCCACTGTTTGACAAGACCAAGTTCTCAAACTCGATTCAACTCAATCTTCTTTTCCAGTCTTTTGAACATGCGGCTTGGAGACATGGATAAACCTCATACCAATGGTTCGGCCACTGCCAACCAGCCCGTCAATGGCGACGACACCAATGGTATCGCCATCAACGGAGATACCCAGCCCAAACACACCAAAACGCATGAAGAACGTGTCGAGGACTCTATCAAAAGGGAAATCGATCTCCAGGTTATGCGTTACCCAGAAACTGGCATCACAGTCCTCATCGCTGGTGCTGGTCTAGGAGGTATAACTTGCGCTCTCGAATGCTGGCGCAAAGGCCATACCGTCCGTGTCATAGACCGCAGTCCCTCTCCCGTTTGGACAGGCGATAATGTCCAGATCCAACCCAGCGCAATTCTTCTTCTTCGACACTGGCCTGACATGGGCTATGAGATTGAGGAGAACCAGTATGATGTCGCTATGTCATACTACAAACAGACTGGCGAGAGGATCTGGGGTCCTGCGCCACCTATGTTCAACGACCCTGAGAATCTGAAGGGTCGCCGTGGTTTCCCATCTGTCAATGCGCACAGTCGCATCAAATTGTACCGCGCGTTCCTGCGACAAGCGGAACGTGTGGGAATCAAGGTAGAATGGGGATGTAAGGTCGTCGAGTACTGGGAGGATCTTGAACAGGGCGCTGGTGGCGTCACCCTTGGGAACGGGGAGAAGAGGACTGCTGATATCGTCGTTGCGGCTGATGGACTGCGCACCAAGTCGAATACTATTGTTCCGATGCCTGAGACGCTGACGACTAGTGGAAAGGCAATTTATCGGGCGGGTTATCCTGTTGAGTATGCGCTCAAGGATCCTCTTGTTAAGGAGATGTGGAACTTTGATCCTGAGGGACAGCCTATTTGGCAGTTTTGGCTTGGGTGAGTTAATTGTGGTGTTTGTGGGATGTTTGACTGACGATTGGCAGAAACGGCTCGCATAACATGATTGCGCTCACAAAGGATATCGCGTTCTGGAGCTTCATCCACTCGGTAAGTTCCTTGCACGCTGGCTAAAGACCTTCAGCTGACCACCTAGCACGATGAATCTGCCAATGAGTCCTGGGTTCCAGACGTTGATCCGGCGGAGGTCATCGCCGCAATGGAAAAGAACAACGCCGTTCATCCGGCCGTAGCAGCCTTCATCGAGACCGCTCCCAAAGGCTCTGTCGTAAACTGGCAACTCAAGTTCCGCGACCCCCACGAACAATGGACATCCCCCGGCGGTCGCGTCGTCCAACTTGGCGACGCAGCCCACGCATTCCTGCCAACCTCGGGCAATGGCGCTACCCAAGCCATAGAAGACGGCATAACCCTCGCAACATGCCTCCAACTCGCCGGTAAATCCCAAGCCGCCAACGCAACAAAGGTATACAACAAACTCCGTTTCCAGCGCGTCTCATGTGGTCAGAAGATGGGCTTCGTGAACCAGCAGCTCAAGCAGCACACAGACTGGGACGCAATTGCCAAGAACCCTGCTTTGATCAGATCGCGATATCCGAAGTGGGTTTGGAGCCATGATGCTGAGGCGTATGCGTATGAGAAGTTCTGTGAGGCCCTGCATCATGTTTTGAGTGATGGGAAGATTCCGTTGCATAATACGAATTTCCCACGGGGGCATAAGTATAGGCATTGGACGATGAAGGAGGTGCAGGAGCAGATTAAGGCGGGGCAGAAGTTGGAGGATTTGCAAGATGGAGATTGGGCTTAGGCTGAGTCAGGTGATGAGTAGAGTGTCTGTTTGTGTTTGTGCTTAGGTAGTCAATCGAAGACATTCTTTGTTAAGTTGGGCATGTGATGGCTTCATTGATGACTCAGTGCTTGACTCCTGTAAGGGTAAGTGACTTCCACCAAGAGTACTTAATGGAGATAGTATACTGGATGATGATCTTCTAGTCTAGACACCTGTAGCATTCTACGAAGGCTACTTGTCACTTGCACGTCCGGCAGATCGTCCCATCAGGACGATGACCGACAACCTATCTTCACTACTTTGACTTGGACTGCAACCCAACAAACAACCCATTAAACTCGGCATACCCAAGCATCTCTATTAATCCAAGCTAGAAGATCCAAGTCTATTATCTACCCAACAAACGAATGCCACGACAACTCATCAACAACCTCTCCCTGCAAAACAGCCTCAATGACCGACAACTCACTCCCAGCAGGCCGTTCAATAGCCCGAATCTTCAACCGCGAATCAGCCTTACAAAGCAACGCACTCCACTCCTCGACCTCTCGCTCCTTCGCGTTAAAAGTCTGAATCATAGTAAGATCCTTCTGTCGCAGCGCCGCCTCAAAAGTCTTACTCCCGGATCCCGGCTGAGGCAGCACCATGTCCATGATCAGCAAGCGGCTGTTAGGCCCCATCGCCTCAACTACACCCTGCAGGATCTTCACGGCGTCGGCATCAGGCCAATCGTGGAGGATGGTGCGCAGGAGGTAGACGTCAGCGTGCTTGATGGGCTGGGGAGTGAAGAAGTCGTATTCTATCATGGAGATGCGACTCTGGATGTCCGAGGGGAGGTCGGAGATGCGAGAGCGGGCGTTTTGGATGGGCTCGGGAAGATCTTGGATTATGAGATTGAGACTAGGAAATGCTGTGGCTAGCATGATGGAGGTTGAGCCACTGCTTCCGCCAATCTGAGGACTGTTAGTACATCATATCATCAATCCTGATCAAGAGAGATACTTACATCAACGACAGTAGCTTCACCTAATGCCTTCCAATTGAACGCATGGAGCAAATGTTCAACATTCGACCCGGTGTGAGACACGGCCCGACTCTTCATGTAAGCATGAAAAGCCTCTCCCAAATCAGGATTCGCCTTAAGATACCCAAAGAACGAAAGGTCCGTATCATAAACAACATTATACGCAGTCTCATTCGTCTGCGACGTACTGCCCCATCGAGCAGTAGCTTCTTTCAGCGCCGCCATAACAGGAACAGTCTGGTTAAACATGTACAAAAGCTGCGTGCGCATGTGAACGTCTGTAACAAAATGACAAGACAGGTCATTGTGCGAGAGTCGTCCATCCTTGGTTTCGCAGAGAAACCCTGTCGTCATAGCCATGCGCGCTACAGACTGCAGTGTTGACAAGGGCACTTTGGCCTGCATGGCGACTTCAGGGTAGGAAATCGCCTTTGGAGGGAGTGGGATGGAAGAAGGTACATCGAAGTGACAGAGCCAGCCGATGCAGTAATACTGTTGCTGCTGGACGACAAGTTCGGTTAGGAAGCTGTGAGGATCATGCACCAGCTGTTTAAGCTGAGTGGCATATTCGATGACAGAGTCTCTATCAGTTTTGTTCATTGTGACTTGTCAGGTGATGAAGTCTATGATGGTGGTGTTATGTTGTATGCAGATAAGATTTAGGTAGTATCGTATTGATGGAACGTCAAGCAAAACGCGAGGTACGCGAGCTATCAATCCGGTTTTGTAATAAGCTTATGATCAATACAACTCTGACAACAGAGCGACTAACACGGCTTCCGAACTCCATTAATGCCCGGATTGAAGGGACAATTGCCGATCAAGTCCCCGGTAGAGTCCCCGTAGCCACACTCGGCTGCCGTCTGACAGGGCTGCAAGGCCTGCAGGATCTGATGTCCCTGATTTGCATCATCCTGGAATGAAGATCTGTTTCCTATCTCGAGAACCTCAGCTCGGGATTCATTTCTGAGGATCAATGACTTCGGCGAACAAGGAAAACAATGACGGCATTTGGGAATCAAGGCAAGAAAGATATGGTATCGGATTCCGAGGAGAATAGCATCATTAAGATTATGGTGAGAATGAGAAAAGAGATGATAACATTAAATGAAAGAGTAGATAAAAAGAGACAGCATCGCTTCAAAGAAGATGGAATAGCAGCAAACAATAGACAAAACAATTAGACTTCAACCTACATCTTTACAAGATTCAACACCTTTGTCATGGCTTCCCATCTCAAGCTATATCTCTTCGGAGATCAAACCTTTGAGATCCAGCCTCATCTTAAAACCCTCTTCCAAAAGCGCGACAATCTTTTTCTCCAAGACTTTCTGAACAAGGGATACCATGCCATCCGCGTGGAGCTCTTCAAGGTTCCTTATAGCATTCGGAAAGATCTTCCGCGGTTTACTTGTCTTGAGGATCTTCTTCTTTGGGATCAGAGTGGACAGCGATGTGTTGCGCTTGATATGGCGATGACTACGCTTTACCAACTTGCCACATTCATCAGGTATGTTATGCATCAGAGTTACATGTTGGGATTCTAACACTAGATAGCCAAGCAGGCATTTCGTCATATGATGCACAGAATACAAGGGTCGTTGGTCTTTGTACAGGCGCCTTTGCAGCTGCAGCTATCAGTTGCAGTAGTTTCACAGCAGACCTTATTCCCATGGCTGTATCAGCTGTTATTGCCTCTTTCAGAACTGGTCTGCTTGTTACTGATACTGCTAGAAGAGTCGACTCTTCGCAGGATCAGAGTTGGGCGCTTCTTGTTCCTGGACAAAAGGCGACTGCTGCCATTGAAGAGTATTGCGATCAGAATGATCTACCTTTGACGAGTAGGCCATACATCAGCGCTTATGCTCCTAATGGAATCACTGTTAGTGGACCGCCGAAACGGTTGTCTGATCTTACGCAATGGCTTTCTTCCAAGAGTATCACTTCAAAGAGCATTCCTATCTTTGGCGCATACCATGCTCCTCATCTTTACTCTCAGAAGGATGCTCGAAGAATTATTGCGAGCCTGATGCTCAACGAGGCTACAGCCCTCTCAGAGCAGATCCCCGTTCTCTCAAGCACAGGCATCAAGCCCGAAGAGCGCAGCTTCGTCACACTTCTCGAAGACTCCATCGCTCAAGTCCTCCTGCGTCCTCTTCGCTGGAGCGCCATCTTCGAAGGTGTCCAAACTTCTTTGGAAGATGCTTCCGCTGAGCAGTTTAGCATTGCGCCAATTGGCACTACCGCTGAGCATTTGATCTACACTGCTCTCAAGAAGACTTCTCTGCGCTCTCTTGTTCCTGATACTACTCCGAGTCAGAAGATCAAGCTTGAGAATATTCCTGACTCAGGAACAAGTAAGCCCAAGCTTGCTATCGTTGCCATGTCAGGTCGCTTCCCCGGCGCCAAAGACAACGAAGCATACTGGGATCTCCTCTACAAGGGCCTCGATGTCCACAAGCCGGTCCCAAGTCTTCGCTGGGATCAAAAGACTCACGTCGATCCTACCGGTCAGGCCAAGAACACCGGTGCCACCCCTTTCGGTTGCTGGCTCGACGACCCTGCCTCCTTCGACGCTCGCTTCTTCAATATCTCTCCCCGAGAAGCTCCTCAGGTTGATCCAGCTCAGCGACTTGCTCTCATGACCGCCTACGAGGCTATTGAACAAGCTGGTATCGTTCCAGATGCTACCCCCTCTACAAGACCCGATCGTGTCGGTGTCTTTTACGGAGTCACCAGCAACGATTGGATGGAGACGAACAGTGCTCAGAACATCGATACGTACTTCATCCCAGGAGGAAACAGAGCCTTCATCCCCGGCCGCATCAACTACTTCTTCAAGTTCAGCGGTCCTAGCTACGCTGTTGACACAGCGTGTTCTTCGAGTTTGGCTGGTATTCATCTTGCCTGCAATGCGCTCTGGCAGAATGATGTCGATACTGCTATTGCAGGTGGTACTAATGTCTTGACAAACCCTGATTACCACGCTGGTCTTGACCGTGGTCATTTTCTGTCTCGAACGGGTAACTGCAAGACATTCGATGATGGTGCTGATGGATACTGTCGCGGTGAAGGTATCGCTACTATCATCATGAAGAGACTCGACGATGCCCTCGCTGAGAATGATCCTATCCTCGGCGTTGTCCTCGGCGCATACACAAATCACTCTGCCGAATCAGAGAGTATCACTCGTCCTCATGTAGGAGCCCAACGCGTCATCTTCAACAAGATCCTCAACGAAGCCGCCGTCGATCCCTACAGTATCGGCTACGTCGAAATGCACGGCACAGGAACCCAAGCAGGCGACGCCACAGAAATGTCCTCCGTTCTCGAGACATTCGCACCACCAGCCACTTCCAAGGCCGTCCGAACAAAAGACCAGCGTCTTTATATCGGCTCAGCGAAATCCAACATCGGCCATGGTGAAGCAGCTTCGGGAGTATGCAGTGTCATCAAGGTGCTTCAGATGATGAAGAAGAACACCATTGTTCCGCACTGTGGTATCAAGACCAAGATCAATCATCGCTTTCCTACCGACTTTGAGGAGAGGGGTGTTAGGATTGCTTTTGAGCCAACGCCTTGGGAAAAGCTCAGTGTTGATATGCCCAGACGGGTTATGGTGAACAACTTCAGTGCTGCTGGAGGTAATTCTGCGTTGTTGATTGAGGATGCACCACTCAAGAAGGAGCTTGTAGGCGGAAAGGACTCTAGACTTCAGTTCCCTATTGCTTTCACGGCCAAGAGCGGTGTTTCTCTCCAGGGTAATATGAGATCTATGCTCAAGTTCCTTGGTGAGAACCCCGATGTCTCTCTGCCTGAGCTGTCATACACGACTACCGCTCGTCGCATTCACCATCAGCATCGCCTTCTCATCTCAGGCTCTTCGCCCAGCGAAATCTGTGGCAAGATCGAAACCGCTCTTCAGAACAATACTGGTGTCAATCGTCCCAAGGCCGCACCCAAGGTTGTCTTCAGCTTCACAGGCCAAGGAGCACAGTACCCAGGAATGGGAAAACAGCTCTTTGAAGAAAATCCCTTCGTGCGCAAGGAGCTCCTTCAGCTTGACCAAATCGGTCAGAACTTGGGTTTTCCTTCCATGATTCCCTTCGTCGAGTCTGAGGAACAAGACGTTGCCAAGTTTGCGCCTTCGCTTGTCCAACTCGCTAGTGTCTCTCTTCAGATCACATTGAGCAAACTCTGGGCTTCTTGGGGTATTGTACCAAGCGCTGTTGTCGGACATAGTCTCGGAGAGTATGCTGCTCTCAATGTCGCCGGTGTTCTGTCAGACACTGATACCCTCTTTCTTGTTGGTGGCAGGGCGCAGTTGCTTGAGACGAAGTGCTCGCGCGGTACACATGCTATGCTTGTCGTCAAGGGATCCCAAGACGAGATTTCCGAGGCTTTGGAGGGCGAAGGGTATGAGACTGCTTGTATCAACTCTCCTGTCGAGACTGTTCTTGCTGGACCGAATGACCAAATCGCCAAGGTCAAGGAGATCCTTTCCGCGGCGAGCTTCAAGACTACTCTGCTCAAGGTCCCTTACGCCTTCCACTCGTCTCAACTTGAGCCGATGGTTGGTGACATCGAGGACTTAGCTAATAAGGTCACATTCTCTGAGCCCACCATTCCTGTTCTCTGTCCTCTCGATGGTACTGTTGTTGAGAATGGTGATGCTTTCAGCGCTTCCTACCTCGCAAAGCACTCTCGTCAACCCGTCAACATGCTGTCCGCTCTAACAATCGCCTATCGCGACGGCGCTATCAGCGATCGTCACATGATGCTCGAAGTTGGTCCTCACCCTGCTGTCACAGGCATGGTCAAGCCCACTCTCGGCCAACAGATGACATGCATCGCCTCACTCCAACGTGGTAGGGCGCCATGGGAGATGCTCTCCGCCGCGCTCAAGACTCTCTACGACGCAGGCTCTATCATCAACTGGGCAGACTACCAGAGCAGCTTCCCAGGTTCCCACTCCGTCGTCGCAGTTCCTGCTTATAGCTGGGATCTTAAGGAATACTGGATCAAGTATGTTAACGACTGGTCCCTTAGAAAGGGTGATCCTCCTTTGGTCATCAGCAATTCGCCCAAGCTTGAGAGCACCACCATCCACAATGTTGTCGAAGAGAGCGGCGACTCGAGCAAGACGCATATCATCGTTGAGGCTGATATTGCGCGCAAGGATTTGAGTCCTCTCGTTCAGGGTCATGAGGTTGATGGTATTCCGCTCTGCACTCCGTCTGTATATGCTGATATCGGTTTGACTCTCGGCAAGTATCTTTTGGAGAAGTATCAGCCTCAGAATAAAGATAATATGGTTGTCGTTTCGGATATGGACATCAAGAAAGCGTTGATCCTGCGAGGTGATGGATCGAAGCAGCCTATTCAGGCTCATGTTGAAGCTGACTGGTTGTCCAACTCTGTCGCTATCAAGTTCATGTCATTCGATGTAAGTATCTTCTCTTCCATATCGCCCTTCAGTACTGACTCCATACAGGCCAAGGGCAACCTCCAGGAACACTCAACATGCGTCGTCCGCTTCCAAGACAGAATTCACCAACAATCCCTCCAGTCTGAAGCGTCCACCACATTCCAGAAGATGCAAAACCTCCGCTCCCAAATCACAACTGGTGAAAGCGCCCGTTTCAACCGGCCCATGGCCTACCGCATGATCCGACCCCTCGCCCGCTTCCACGATGACTACCGTGCCATCGACGAAGTCGTGCTCAACAGCACAACCCTCGAAGCATCTAGCAAGATCAGCTTCGGCACTGTGAAACGCGATGGTGATTTCCATACCCATCCTGCTGTCATTGATGCGCTCACTCAGTCATGTGGTTTCGCGATGAACTGTAATGATAATACTGACATCGATGTCGATGTTTATATGAACCATGGCTGGGGTTCTCTGGAGTTGTTTGAGGAGCTTGATTTTGAGAAGGAGTATACTACTTATACTCAGATGTTTGAGGGAGAGGATAAGCTTTGGTATGGTGATGTTGTGATCTTCGATGGTGATCGGGTTGTTGCTTTCTTTGGACAGATCGCGGTAAGTGCTGACACCCAGTTGCTGTGACACGATACTGACCATGTTTTAGATCCAAGGTGTCCCTCGACGAGTTCTCAAAGTCATACTCTCGATTGAGAGTGGCAAGAAGGGTCAACCCCAACGCCAAGTCCAAGACAAACCTCAATCTACCCCGTCTAATACTTCAGCTTCACCCGCCAAGCCAGCACAGAACAAATCTTCAGCCAAGATGGTAACCACCAAGTTCTCAACCGCCATCCGCATCATCTCTGAAGAAAGCGGTATCGAAATCGCCGACTTCACCGACGGAACAACCTTCTCAGACGTCGGCATTGACTCCCTCCTGGGCCTGACCATCTCAGCCCGCTTCCAAGAAGAACTTGACATCGACCTCGACTTTAACGCTCTCTTCTTCGAACATCCCACCGTTAAGGATCTTCGCGGTTTCTTGCAAGGTCCAGAGGAGGATGTCAGCGGGAGTTCAAGCTCTGCGGCTAGTGACTCTGGTCGTGAGACTAACACAAGCGGCACCGCTACGCCTGAACTTCGAGAAGAGTTTGTGAAGACGATTGATGTCGAATTTGAGCGTGCTCTGGAGATCATCTCGGAAGAGAGTGGTGTCGCCCGTACTGATCTGGATGATGATACGAACTTCGCTGATTGTGGTGTTGATTCGCTGCTTTCGCTTGTCATTGCTAGTCGTTTCCAAGACGTTTTTGATTTGGATGTTCGACATGAGCAGTTGTTCATGGAGTGTCAGACCGTCGCTGATCTGAGAACCATGCTCGCCAAGGAACTGGGTCTCGCTGAGACTGCGCCTGCTAAGAGCAAGCCTGCCGATGTCCCTGCCCCAGTTGTCTCCGAGGCAGTTGCTGAAGAGACTGCTGTTGTGCACAGTGATATCACCACTCTTGCTTCACGAGAGAAGGCTATCACTGAACTTGTACAGAAGTATACAGCTGGTTTCTCCGCACCAACTTCCACTCCCTCCGGCCCAGCTCTTGGCAAGAATGAGAGCGTCGTTCTCGTCACTGGAGCCTCTGGTGGTCTAGGTAGCCATCTCGTCTATGCCATCGCCCAGCTCGAAGAGGTTCGCACCGTCGTTTGTCTGAACCGCCAGAACAGGGAAGACCCCGAGACACGTCAGTACAAGGCTATGCGTGACAAGGGCATCCGCTTCCCCGAGCATCTCAAATCCAAGCTGCGAATCTTCCAGGCCGATACCTCAAAGCCCAAGCTAGGACTCCAGGATAGCGATTACGATTCGATGGTGAAGGATGTCACGCACATCATCCACAATGCCTGGCCTATGAGTGCAAAGCGGCCACTTTCTGGCTTCGAGTCTCAGTTCCAAGTCTCCCGCAACCTTCTCGATCTTGGTCACGCTTGTGCTTCCAGTCGTCCCGAGGACTTCAAGTTCAGCTTCCAGATGGTTTCATCCATTGGTGTCGTTGGACAATGGGGTCTCGCAGCTGGTCAGACTGGTAAGATTATTGTTCCTGAACAGCGAGCTACCATCGATTCACTCCTGGGTAACGGGTATGCTGAAGCGAAATGGGGTTGCGAGAGGATGCTCGATGAGACTCTTCACAAGTATCCTAACCGCTTCCGTCCCATGGTGGTTCGTCTGGGTCAGATCGCTGGATCGAAGACGAGTGGTTACTGGAACCCAATGGAGCATTTCGGATTCCTCATCAAGTCGTCACAGACATTGAACGCTCTGCCCGACGTCGATGGCAACCTTAACTGGACACCTGTCAACGATATCGCGGACACCCTGACCGACCTCGTGCTCTCCGATCGCACTCCCCATCCCATCTACCATATCGACAACCCTGTTGGTCAACAATGGCGCGACGTGAACAACATCCTCTCCGACACCCTTCGCATCCCCAACCTCGTCCCCTTCAAGCAATGGCTCGATCTTGTGCGCAAAGCTCCTCAACAGGACAACCCTGCTGCCCTGCTCGCAGACTTCCTCGAAGATACATATCTTCGCATGGCATGCGGCGGTCTCGTCCTCGATGTGAAGAACACCCTCGAGCACTCCAAGTCGTTGGCTGCTGTCGGACCTGTTTCGGGAACAGTAGTGAGGAAGTATATCCATATTTGGAAGGAGATTGGGTTCTTAAAGACCACTGCTGAGGATAAGGCGGGCTTTGAAGCTGAGCGGATGAGGCTTTGGGGACCCAGGGTATAGATTACGAAGGGAATTTGAATGGTCTGTGGTGAGGATCGGCGTGACTTTAGACATTCCTTATTTTTCTTTAGTGAATATTCTTCCGTATAGATGAATTCAGATTGCATAAAATCATCCCTTAGTACCAAAGCTATGACAACTTTAGTAGAGCTTTAGGTAAGTTCCTAGCTAAGCGGTGCAGTGCCTGGCAGCTGCCTGCACCTGCCGTGATTCACAGTTATTAAATCGTGTGGGGAAGACCAAGATGCAGCCTAATTTCTTAACTGGAGAATGATCAAGCGTGTCATTTTCTCTCATCATCATCATCGAAGTATCAGTTGCCCGCGATGCCCAACCCTCAGGAGGCGGCGAAGCCTACAGTGAGGCTCAAGAGTCCGAACGGAACATACAAAGAGACGCAGGAAGGTGATCTTTTCGAAGCGAACGGAGGGAAGCCTGAAGACCTTCTAGATGACGAGAGGTGGCTCCTATCACCGACTACCACTCAAGTCACACCGATCATTGCCGAAGCTGTGCCTGGAACAGGGCGCGCACCTCGTCCGCTCTTACTCGACCCACAACGTCATAAGGGGACAAGAAGAGATGATTCAACTGTCGAGGATCGCTCAGTATGGAAGCCTTCAGACGGCAAGGAGAAGCCTACTGTGAGTAAAACTACATCCGAGCATGTCGTGTTCAAGCTCATTGCCAGGGCGTGTAGGGACAGCGACAGTATAGTAGACAAGTCTCCATTGACGAGACTCGGGCCTGGCGATGTCCAGGGTGTCTTCGTCGGTATCTCAGCCATCGACTTTCTGCCGATGGTATTGACCAAAAGCCCAGAATGGAATACAGATGCTCAAGAGAATACTGACGGCCTGGGATCTGTCAAATTGGAAACCTCGTCCGATGCATCCAATGGCAGAGAGATCATCTGGCTCGAAAACATGTTGATACCGGGCAACATCGCACACATCAAATCCGCACTTTTCGACACACTAGCCGATTCCGAGAAAGATCACTTCATACGGGTTGCGATGCGCGAGAACAGCCTTCTCAAACGTGGATTGAGTCCTGCTGGGGTTGCAAAAACCCTTCCTTCGAGCGAGTCACCAGACCGCAAGCCGGCGATTTGTCGACCTATTCACAATGGTCAAGATTACGACACTTTACATTACATACTGCGCTGGCCTCCGATGGCCGTTTTGACATTCCCGACAGAAATGATCAAGGAGATGAAGAGGTTCCTGCGCCAATACCCCCACGATAATGTGCCGTTGAACATTGCACTAGCTGCAGCAATCATCCACACGGATCTGGCTGACGAGGATTGGCCAAGCGAGGGGTTTTTGTCTCATCGCTTTGAGGGGCCAAAAACTATTAAGCCCACTCCCCTGGCTAGGTTCATTTTGTACTTCCCTCATATGCTCAGATACGTTGAAACAAAACGCCTTACCGCATTCATTCACCCAGCCCGTTTCGCAACCTACCACTGCAACCGGGATGGCACGTCAATCTACGCAGCTTCCATCAATCACAAGGAAATGAAGACCTGGTGCACACAGATTCGGTCACAATATCCTCAGGTTTCAACTAAACTCAGGTTGAATCTGATTCCTGCTTCCATGCCAGGTACTCAGATGGTGTTTCCCGCTGATTGCACCAGTGCAGAGCCTCCGTCGACGGATCTTTTCCAGATTTGTTGCTTGGACGACATTCGAACTCTTGGACTGCCCAGCTATCACCATAACAAGCACTATGACCATGAGGATAGTGGAAGATTCCGCTACGTCGGCGGTCCAACGTGGCTCTTCTCCAGATATCTCAAGCCAGCTGCCTCAGCCCTGGGACATACACCTGGTGTGGACTATTGGCTGCCTAACTCCGATACGAAAATCATGGCTTTAAGTGGTTCAGCGAAGGATGTTGGCCCTGTATTCCGAGATCTCCTATCGAGCTACTATAGGGAAAATAACGGACCTGTTGCTAAAGCTGTCAAGCGACGTTTTGGGATCGTAACTTCTCATACCCAGGATTACAACTATGAGGAGAACATCTCGTCCAGGAGTCGAACAAAGCGTTCCGCTCGGGCAAATGAGCTGTTTCGAGTGGTAAGATATTTGGAGATCCCCATCGACAACCTAAAATTATGTCCAAAGTCCGGCTATCCTACTTGGGAAGGCATGGAATCTCAGCTTAAGAGCCTGGCAAATGATGGGTTGCTAGACGGTATTATGAATGGAGACGGTGCTGACCCTGCGCCAAAACGTCCCCGAACCTCTGAACGCAAGCTGGATGGCTCTGTCAAGGCCAAAATTGAGGACCGGCTAGGAAGCGCGGTAGCTGTATCCCGAGACTGGGAGGCTCTACGAACGTATCTCCAAGGCAGTGAACTGACCATAGAAGGGGTACGAAAGTCTATCGCAGGTGCGGTCGTTCATCGCCAGCATGGAATAGGAGTTTTGTTCAGACAATGCCACCAATGGAAGAGGCAATCTCAAGGAGGTCATAAGACTCACGTTCAGAGCTGCTGGTCTCGAGCCAGAACTTGCGTTGGCGGCGTGCAGGAATGAGCTAGCCTGGCAGAAGGACATTTTGGCACAACTCGACCAGTCGATAAAACAGAACATTGAGCATATCTACGAGCTGCAACCTTTGAAGAATGGGTTCCTGTATGCTCTTCTGTACGTCAAGGCTCTATCGGATTCACCAATGATTCAGGGCCAATCTGCATTGCTGAAAGAGGTCGATGCATTGTTGGGGGAGGAGATAAAAGATGAACCCTAAGAGATGAGAAAGACTGGGCCAGTTCGGACTATTTTAGGCCAGTTTAGGCCAAAATTTCGTCTACTTCTTTTTGGTACTCTAAGCTTTAGGTAGGCGACAATCATTCTGCCTAGCTCATCACGTCAAGATTGAAGATGGCCATAATTGAAGGAAGCTATGATTCAAGGTAGCTAGTTATATGATCTATAGTGGTCATCACTTTTGTCTAGGTCTAAATCTAAGGTCTATGCTTTTACTCCCATCCTCTACCGTGACTCCATTTGACTTTCCTCATCTGAGGGGCTATCGTGAGCATGAGGTAGAACACCCTTGCCTTGGGGCACTTCCTCGTCGTCTATATCTGCCAAGTACATCCACCAAAAGTACACGCCGCAGCAAAGGCTGCCTCCAATAATGTTACCAAAAAGGGCGGGAATCATGCCTGCGATAATTAGCGGAGGTCAATTGATGTGAGGTGAGCACGACTTACCCTTCCAAATATAAAGTCCGATGGTCAAACCGGGCGTACCCATCCAGATACCCAATGGCATAAAGAACATGTTTGCGACAACGTGGTCAAATCCAAGAGCGACAAACGCAAAGATGGGAATCCACATGCCGACCACTTTTGAAGTCAAGTCCTTTGCTTGCACGCCCAGGAAGCATGCTAGACAAACGAGCCAGTTGCAGCCAATTGCGCGAAGGAAGATCTGGTAGGCTTCAGGCGCTATTTGCTTCTTTGTTGTGTAGGAAATGATCTCTTCTCTGTATACTTCACCGTCAAAGATGCCTCCAACTGTACAAGGTTAGCAAGTGATTGAAGTGAAGCTGTGGGTGTGACTTACAGCCGACGATGATGGCCATGACAAACAGACATCCACCAAGATTGCCAAAGAAACACAGGAACCAATGCAACAACATTCTCCATATCGACAAACGTCCATTGAGCACCGCGACGAAAGTGAACTACCCTAAGTTAGCCCAGCCCTACCACAACCTCACTAAGACCAACTTACCAGATTCGTAGAAGTAAACAAATCAGCACCCGTCAGAATAACAGTAACCAATCCTAGCGGAAATACCATAGCACCAATGATCTTAATCAGACCAGGTGCATTTTCTTGATACCATGGTGCCGTCAAAGCCGTTAATGACACAGCGCATCCGAAAGCTAGGATACAGCCGCCTGTAATGCCGGAGAGGAAGACCTTGTCGGGACGAGAACGGCCTTTTTTCACGCCAGCGCGACAGATTAGTTCTGCTGTTTCGGCGGGGGAGTAAGCAGCAGGACTTGAGGCGTCTATTGATTGAGGCATTGTGATGAACCGATACTGAACAAAACTACCATACATCAGCAGAGCTCTCGTCTTTATTAACATCTTCCACACATCTTGGCATCTCGGCATTCTACCTCTTCAACGCCGCCCACCCACCATGCCGAGCAATATCGAGAAAACTCCGTCCAGAGGTTCCACTAACTAGCTAGACTCAAGACCTTCTAGACCGGTTTCCTTCTTATCTCGTTCTTCCCGATGCGTCATAGTACAAGAACGTGGCGTACAACCTGTTTGTAAGAAAAATGAGGAAAATGCTACTCTGTGGGAGAATGGTTGGCTGAACCTGCATTGAGGCTCAGCGGAATCTTTTTTAGTTGATGATCAAGCACATTTCCAGAATACCATCCACGACTGTACTCTCAATTGATGAAAGTGAGGTTATTTTGAGGGAACATTAAGGTTATTGCTTCGCCCACTTCTCCACTGCCGATCACGTACGTGTAAAATTATGCTTAATAGCTCATAGATAAGGAGAAGAGAACCCCCCGGGGAAATACCGTGGAGAGGTGAGACAGGTGGGTAAGAGTCATTAAGCTTAAGCAAGGATTTCATTCTAATCGTAAGCACGTAATTGACCAGGTACATATCTTTTGCGGAGCCGCATTTCGGAGACACGGGATAGAGATACGAAAATGAATTACTGTTCCTATTTTGGTCCACCACAGGCTAGACGCCAGGAGACGGTACTCGGGCGATATCGGCATTTGGATTCATCTAGAGTTGATGGTGATTATTCTGTGGAGCATGACGCATAAGCTAACAGAGATTTCCGTTGATTCATCTTGTTTCACGATATCGGTTTAGTTCTCCGATGTCCGGTCAAAGATCTTCAAGATGCAATTTCATATCAGACTGGTAAAGATTGACATGTTCTGTCTTGGACCGTTTCTTGAATATCCACGTTGGTAGACTAGACACTTTGATACGCTATTACCATTGTCCCCATGGGGTTTTCTTCGGCACGAGTTTACCTACTCGCTGTTCGGCAATGGTCTTATCGGGCAGTTTTGCCCGGTGGACTATGGGACTATCTTGATATGGTCGGTCAGGCCGCGATCTCTTGCCCAACTGACATTATTCCGGAATATCTCGTGTCAAGAGCGTGACAAAATCAAGGATATCGAAGCCAAGACCAGGAAAAAAAGCTCTAGAATCTGTCTATTCGTTTGATATTCCAGAATTACTCTTCAAAATCCTTCTATAGCTCCATCTATCCCTACTCGTCCTGTTCACCGAGTTCACCCCTGCTTCATCGAGCTCTTCCGATTATCCATAAGCTTAAGCGCAAGAGGAACCGGCCAAGCAAAAGTATCCGTAGGATCCCCCGTCACTTCTCCCGTGGTAACAATATCGATGACTGCCACAGCTGTGTATCCTCCGATAGCGGTGAGAACATGCCACCTGGTAATGGTTAGCTTACCCACTGGTATATAGACTAGTCGCGGGACTCACCATCCGTGAAGTTCAAGTAGGAAAGCAAAGGGGAGACCAATGGCGTGTCTTGCATTCGTTAGGTAACGGCAGGCGAACTCGTCGATTAGCCAAACCATGTATCCAAAGCCAAAGGATCCTATAAGTATCAGTATCATCTTGCAGACCAGTTTTGATCTGATTTCTTACCAAGACCCAGGACAGCAATGTTTTGGAATTTCTTCTTCGTAGCAGGGTCCTTCACCTGCTGTGGAATAATCTTCAACACTCTGGTAGCAATGACATAGATACCCAAACCAAACGTCGTGGCATGAAGCAGAAACTCATCCATGACCATGTGTGTGACCATAACAACCGTAAACATAATCGAAAGAACGATTCCAATCAACCTGGTTTTCTCCGGTGAAGACTTGAAGCTCAGAAGACGGTAAATAAGAGGAGTAGTGAGTAGATGCATCGATAGCTCATCGGCTACAACAATCAGCACAATTCACATAAATTGTGGCATTGGACTTACACATCTGAGTATGATACTTTAGAGTCATGTGATACCCGGCCGAACAGATTCCCACTCCCATAAGTCCACAGTAGGAAATCAACCGGGGACCCGTAGGGAACTTGGGCGAGGTCAACAAGCCATAGAGTCCATATGCCACTAGATAAGGTCAATTGCAGACCCCAACCGATTGGGGATAAAACAAACCATATGTAAGACTGCTGATAGTATTGATGAATTCAGCGATATACCGCGTAACCACATAATCCTAAAAATAACACGTCAATTGCGGGCTTCCGATGGAGGAGATACGAGGTATTTACCTCTTCGCAGAAGCTATGTCAGGTTAGCAATTTACCCTCCCATTGTTTGCAGGAAATACATACTTCAGATAAGAGGTCTGAGGACCCCAAAATGAATCTGCCATATTTCCTTCAATTTCTTGTGTTGTTTTTCTTCTTCACAATCCTCCCTTCCAAGAAACTTTACGTATCTCCCAGGCGGTGAAGTGTAGCAGAACCGCAAGATACCTCGGAACAAGCGGGATGACGTTGTTATCGATTTGTGGACAATGCGCATTGTAAAAATATGGCATTTCCGAAGACAGTCAATTTGCAATCTGTCATTGGACGCCTCCTTTTTGAAGGCGCCTCTTTCATGATGTTAATTGTCTTGGCATTCACTCTTGACATTCTACACCATGAATTGCTTGATTGAGGACGCAGTCTATTATTGATATTTCTTCATCAAAAACAGCAAAAAACATACAACAGCGGGGATTCGCTGGTCGTCACCGACCCAACTACTAATCCGCCGGTTAGTGGCTTGACTATGGGAGAGCGGACGGGATCCCGTATTTTCCACTACCTTTGGTCGTATGTGCT